>JAQFYE010001265.1:0-24318 GCA_034694305.1 Protaphorura glebata | reverse complement strand
AAGACGGGATGATGAGCTTCGCTTCGCTCGCTTTTCTGTGGCACAACCGTTGACGGGATGACATATTCCTAGTAGTATTATATTATTCAACTTCATAATTGGATCACTCCAATGGCGGTCCTGGGGCTTAGCTATTGTGAAGGTTCGATCACTCGGGAAAATATTGTGTAGAACTTTGGTCAGGATTGCTTACTTGGAGTTTATACTAATAGGGGATAGGTACATCCAACAGGCCAAACGAAAAACTAATCAATTCTCGACAACAACGTTCTGATGCTTGACCGTGCATTGTCCGTACAAGACAATTAGGTGTAGTATTTTTATGGAATAAAAAATTATAATTAACTACTCGAATTTAATTGTGTCAGTATCTGCAACGTAATGGTTGAAGTCCAATTAAATATATTATTATGGGAATCCTGAGCCGAAGTGGAATATTTAGATCGATTTTTGGAAATAGCACTATCAGATAATTAATTAAAATTGTGTGCTTTTTCGAGTATTGATAATATTTTCTTCGTTCAATTAGATTGCACTCGCTTTCCTGGCCTGCGTGGCCCTCAGCTTTGCTGAAGAGAAAGTCGCTGAAAAGAAAGATGATTTGGACACGGCAGCTGGTCACCACGGTTATGGTGGTTATGGCGGAGGATATGGTGGCTACGGCGGCGGATATGGCGGTTATGGCGGCGGATACGGTCATGGTGGATACGGTATTTGTGCATTTTTTTATTGTAGTTTACCTGTGTTCAATTTTATAATAATTTTGAAATTCGATATTGTGAAGGTTACCGACCACACTATTCGTTCGGATATGGTTTCCACGCCCACGGTTACCCAAGGCACTATGGACACGGCCACGGATATGGCTATGGTTAAAAAACTACAAATAACACATTAGCCACCTCGCACTTACAAAAATTTAATATTGTTAAAGTTGTATTGAAATTTATAAGGTTGGACTGATTGTATTTATTCCTAAATTACAACTATATTGGCCGAATAAACTAATTTTTGAGAAGAAAATGTTAACACTATCCGAAACCTTTTTCCGTACGAATAACCCGTACACAATTTACAGAACGGCTCATAACCGTTTATTCCCACTCTCCACTTTTCATCATCCAGCCTGGTGGTTACAAAACTAAAGTGAGATGTACATTCCGTCCATGAGCCAATTACATATTATTTCCAACTCTATAACACGGAGCAATTCAACCTATTAGGAAACGCCCCGTGTTGATCGAATGCTGGAGAAAATCAAATATTTCAACCGCAATTGGCATTCGAACGAAATCAATTGCTAAAACTGCTCGTCACTTCTGAGAAACGAACCAAACTTTCAGATAAATTTTTGTAGTATTTCCTAAAATATTAATTCATCAACTGGATTTTGAGTTCCTTACTTACAATTTCTGCGTGCTGAGGGTTTGGTTAGATAGAGGGGAACTTTTTAGTTCTCGACAATAACGCTTCCGTATTTCACCATTCCTTTTCTGTGCAAGACAATTGACGGATATATTTTTCCTAGAATAAAAAATTAACTATTCCAATATGATTTTATTGAATATCAGAACCTGCAAAGTAATGGTTGAAATCCGACTGAGTATCCTATTAACAGAATCCAGAACGAACCGTAAAAATTAGATACGATTTCTTACGACCAGGTCATACCACCGGCTGCGACTCAGGTGTTTTAAAGCTGTATGTGGTCCCTACGATCAGCCGAAATCTCAAAACAAACCGAAAATGGCGTTCAAGATTCCGTCAAAATTCTACGAAAGCCAATACACGAGACATGATATTTGCATATCGAAAGGTGAGCTTGTTTTAAAGTTGCTTTTATATTCAACGGATAAATGTCCTTTTATTGGCCGATCGTGAAACAAACTTCAAAATTTCCCTAACGATCGTAGACCTACAACTACAACCTCATAACAAACGCGTCATTACGAGCTTTACAGCTGACATTATCTTCTCGTAGGTTTGATCGCCTTAAAAGATTTGCAGAATTTTTGATTTTGTCGGGAATCCAGGGGGTAACTTAATTCGGAAACTCGAAACTCTTAATAAAATAAAATTTTCTTGCCGCTGCTGATTCTCTGAAGGATAGTGTTCAAAATGACATAATTCTATAAAGTGCTCGGGAAGCAACACTATTGCTACTCACGATTAGTAGAATTTTGTCCAGGTAATTTCGTAGAGACACAAAAAAGAAGGATCCACCAAATCGAGCTTTGGAGTTTTAACTAGTGAGATCAGGGGTATAACCGTGAGACTTATAGCAAATGCGAATTTTCGCATTGCGTCTACAGTCGTTTTGCACTTTCATGACCTAATTTGCATATTATCTTCCTGTCCAATTCTTATACATAGGTTAAGAAACTTCAGGCTGGATGTAGTGCAATTCCTAAGTGTGCACTTCCGCATGTATTTACTACTAGTGCCATTTACATTTCGGGTTCATAACATTCCGACGAGCGAAGATAGTCTGGAAATGTAAGACATTTGAACCAACAGTCTGTTGGACTATCAAGTATCAACTTAATACGCTCAGAGGCAATGCTGCATTTTTTGGGCTAATTTGAGTGACACTTAAACTCCGTCGCGGCTTCGATTGAGTTTAATTTCAGACTGTTGACTGGAATTCCAGTCCACATTAATTGGTTGTACGCGAAACACTTCAAGAGTCTAAACCTTCCGAAGTTGAAGTTAATTAAATGGAGAGAAACCTTGCCAATTTCTCTACGATTTGTATAAAATTTACGTCATTCACATTTTAGTTGAGTTCTTTACATTCTTAACGTTGAGCAAAACACTCTTAAGATCTAACTTTGTGTTATTTTGCAACTCCCACATACACACAAAAAAGTATGAGCGCGATATAAAATTACGTTATTTTAAGGTAATTAGTCGTGCACCATTTTTAAACGGCGACTAAAGTTACAATATTCGAAAACAGTTTTCGTATACTGTTGTATCCACCAGGTCGGGAAAGTTTATACGTGAAGGTAATCTATGTCAATATTTCAATAGTTGATCAGTTGCTCAAAAAATAAAATGGAAAATCCATTAGTGAAAAGGAACGCTCGATACTGACTTGACGATATTCATAACGCGCCGTAGATGGACGTCCAGCTCTACTGTTATTTGTCAGATTCGGACGAATTAGAATAGAACATTCTGTCGACTACGCACATACCAAATAGAAGGTGACAAATGATACAGTTAAGGAATTGATTGCCTACAATTCTGAATAAGAAACTTATATGAAGGGCCTTCAAAATTTCGAATACCTGCTCGCATCAATGTTGTTGATGAGGTCACTCGAGCTACCATAATTCAATAATTCCAGGAAAAACTGACCACGTAAATATTTTTACGACTGCAGCTCTAATTATACGCACTCAGGCATTGGGTCAGAATTGCAGTAGATCAGTAGTTAACCCAGGTCTGGGCGGTTTGCTGATAAACAAACCCGCGTGCACTATAAAACACTTATGCACTTATGAACTGGTATTAATTCTGTAATAAAAAGCACAGTTTTGCACGCATCACTTATAGAAGTTAAAGGAGGAGATTTATGAACTGAACTGTTGAGATATGAATATGTTAAGTGCATGCAAAATCCAAACATACTTGTTTTAGGAAAAGTCTGTTACTGGCCTACGGAATTGCAGCGCTCCGAATGTCCAGAAAAATTCGAACTTGAATTGTAAAAGTATTTAAGAAGTATGAAATTATCAGGAGTGAATGTCCGTTATGTTACCACATCAAGAATCATGTATGCATGATTTTTACATGGGGCTGTGACCCACATTTTAGATATTTTTGCGGATAGAAGTCTCATGCAGAGTATAAATATAATCTACGTATTCAGTAACTAAAAATTTTGGAGCTATAATTACATTAAACAATTATACTTCAACTAATGCTTTTATAAAATGCAGATTTATGATTCCCAGCTTAATTCACCAAATTACTTTTCAGTATTTAGCATCAGAAGTGAGACCAGATGTTCCAATGTTAACAATACACAGTTGCTGACCAGTCCATGATTTCATAAAAAAAAAATATAAGCCATCATAACTCCTGCTCTCCAGGTAGGATTTCAATTTTCTAGGTAACTCCATAAGTGAAAGTGTATTAGGGCTCAATAAATCCCAGTTCCAGGTATAGATTAACATTGTTCTAGAATCTAGACAATTCATGAATTTTATGTACCACGGATTTCGATGATTAATTTTAGAAATAACTGCACAATAGAATCGCTATAAAAAGGAAGAAGTCCAGCTCATTGGACTCATAGCATAATCGTTTGTTAAAAAAATATTGGTCATAATCGAAGTATTCAAAATGAACTCTTGCTACGCCATCTCGTTGATGAGTGTTGTAATATTTTCTGGTCTTTGTGGACAGGTTGAAGCTTGTAGTAGGAGCGGGGCACAATGTTGGAAGAATGACTGGGCGGCCAGGGACAGGTGGTGCGAATCCAATGGCGTCTTCCATAAGCGCTTCAGTTTTGGATTAAGGTAACTGACTTTCTATGCTTTAAAAACTTATAATCACTGATGTCCACTGATTAGAAATACCCAGATTTATAGTGGACAATTATTTCCTAGAACATGTTCATAAGGTTCGAGATTTTCCCTCAATTTTGTAAATTCTTCCCACGATTGACGTAGAGAGCTGGGAGTTGAGATATTAGAAATTCTACAGCGTTGCCTTTCCAATGATACCTATTTGCTAGGTTGTCAGGGAACGGGTGTGGTCAAAATGGCGTTGACCTCAACATTGACCCCGGATGTAAGTGAACGACGTGAATGCTTTTCTATTTTGCATTACAATACCCTATGTCAAAAAACGTTTACGACCAGAGGGGAAATTACTATTTCTGACCTTACACACATGTTCCAGCAACCATACTAGGTTAAAATCGGTCTAAGAGTTTATGGTCAAGGTATTGAAATTTTTCGCTACTTATAGTTGGTGTTCCAGTCCTATTCGAATACCGGGACACTATGTATGAATTTCATTGAACAGTGACACAAATAGTTCTGTCCCCACATGAACATGTGGTAATGACAACTGGCGTGTTCAGTATATCGCTTTAGTCTCTCTCAAGACTTCTATTAACATTTTCCCCAAGCTCTAGTTTCTAATTCTAACCGATTTTGAGTTCTGAGAACTAAAGGACTGGGAGAAACTGGTTTAGGTCTATATGTAGTATATTTGGTTCAAACTACGATATTTTGTCTATAGTTCGACTATCCTAGATATCTGACATATTTAAAATGGTAACGCTAATTTTTAATTCTAGTTGGGGCTCTATTTGTTACTGTTGTGATAATTATGACACTGGCACCCAGACTGTCAGGTCTTACATTCCCAATTATTTGCCGAGTATCCAGTCAAGTTGTACGTTCATGGGGTCACGGAGTTTCACCAGCGGTCAATCTCACTCATATTCGTTACGGACAAACCAGATCGGGACTTGCAGGCTGAATTGGGGTAGTGCTTCTTTGGCCTACACGGAGGACGGCCGAAATCGTGGCAATACATTCAACATATACGAGGACAGGGTCACATCAAGTAAAGGGGGGCCTTGGTATTGGTCAGGTCAGTATCGCAGAAATAAATCAATGTTTTCCAGAAATCGTTCTATTACATTCGAGCGAAGAATCTTCACACCAGAACAAAGTTTAAGATTATTTAAGAGAAATTCTCGAAACCCTTCTTTGTTATAGGAACTAAACCTCAGCCACCAACTTACACCGTTCAAGTCAGATCTCTGATTGGTGCTTGCTACACAAGTTTCCAGCTGACTTGTACCAGAAATGGGGCTAGTTATGTGTCACAAAGCATGACGGCTGAAAAAATCCACAGCCTCAATGTCAACTATTTGGACAATATTGCTTGCACTGGAGCATGGGGAAGCGCTCGAGTCACTTGGTCATTCCCTGGAAGCGGAGGGAATGGTGCATACGATGTAGACACACAAACTGTGGTGAACAGAAATAACGTGGCTCAGAAATGGTCATGGACAGGTTTGTCTGATTAAATATTGCGTTGATTATTTAATTTTTATTGTGTTTAGAGTGTATTCAACTAATTAGTACATTTCCCATAATTTCAGGTACTAAACCACAACCTCCCAGCCACAATATACAATTCACATCCTTGATTCAAGATTTCTACCCAAACTTTCAACTTGTTTGTACAAAAGATGGAGTCAGTTTTGTAAATCAAGCTATGGCTTCCGCGGTCACCAAGACCGTCGCAACCACTTGCATTAACAATGTTGCTTGCACAGCTACTTGGGGAAGTGCTTCAGTAAGATGGTCGATAACTGGAACCACCGCAACTGTATATTATGACATTGACGAGCAGTTTGTAAAAAATAGAAATACTGCTTCACAGAGATATGCTTGGACAGGTAAATCAAATTTCGAATTGCCCATTCCAATGTTTGAATCGTTCTACCTCTACCACAAAGTATCAGTTGATGGGTTCAAATATTGGATCTGGACTTGATACTTCTGTTGTGATATTATCGGACCAAATTTTAAGATTACGATAGAATAGTCAATGGGCTTGGACAGGTGAGCTAGCCCCAAATTTATACAACTATCGGTATCGCGCATCCTTCCGTTCGTCTAGCACTCTGAATTTGTCGTATGTATATGTACCCCGGTCTAAATGTCGAAATTTATTCAAGGTCGGATCCCGGATGCTCTAACTTATGAGAAAACGATTACCTCCTATATCCCTTCGTACTTGCCAAATTTCGAAGTACAATGCAAGCAAAATACGACAACTCTTACAAAACAAACGATCGAGAGCGGTAAAAATTACAAATTCTCATTCAGTTACTATTCACGCGGAGAATGCACAGCAAAATGGGGAACCGCAACAGTAACTTGGCCGGTCCTGGGCAACGATAAAATTGTTGGATTCAACGTTTTTGAAAATGCTGTAAGGCATACAAGATCCGGAACTTGGAATTGGATTGGTAATTCTTGAGCAAATAATTCTAATACTGCTAATATTATAGCAATTATAACATCAACTTTTCCCGTTTAGGAACGATACCACAGCCACCAAATTACACGTTTCAAGTCAAATCTCTGATGAGTGTGTGTTACCCGAGTTTTCAGCTGACTTGTACTAGAAATGGAACCAGTTACGTGTCACAGACAATGACTGCCGGGAAGTCGTACTCCTTTACTGTCAATTATTTAAACAATATTGCTTGTACTGCCACTTGGGCCAGTGCTAGTGTCTCATGGTCCACAACCGGAAAGACTGGAAACGGGGCATTTGATGTTGATATACAATCTGTGACGAATCGAAATAACGTGGCTCAAAAATGGAATTGGTCGGGTAGGAGTGAATTTACTGGAAGTTTTAAGTGTAGAATTTTAGACAACATTTGATGGTGAAAATATTTATTTTAATCCGCCACGCTTATAATTTGGTATACACGCATACAGGCACCAAGCCACAAGCGCCGAGTCACAATATTCAGTTCAAATCGGTGATTCAGGACTTCTATCCCAACTTCCGGCTTGTTTGCACTAAAGATGGTGCTAGTCTTGTGAGTCAGAACATAGATTCGGGCACTGTCAAAACAGTTTCGACAAACTGTGTTAATAACGTCGATTGTACGGCCACCTGGGGGAGTGCTTCTGCACGATGGTCAACTACAGGATTCACCACAGCCGTAAACTACGACATTGACGAGCAATTTGTGAGAAACAGAGCTAATACTGCCCAGAAATGGGCTTGGACAGGTGAGCTAGTCCCAAATGTATACAACTATCGGTATCCGTGCATCCTTCCTTTTATGCACTCCGAATTTGTTGTACGCTCGTTTCCCCAACCTAAATGTCGAAATCTTTTCAAGGTCGGATTCCCGATATTCTAACTTATGAGAAAACGATTACCTCTCACATTCCTGCATATCTGCCAAGCTTTGAAGTACAATGCAAGCAAAATACTACCACTCTGGCAAAACAAACGATTGAAAGTGGTAAAAATTACAAGTTCTCATTCAGTTACTTTTCGCGTGGGGAATGTACAGCAAAATGGGCTACTGCAACAGTAACTTGGCCGGTTTTGGGCAACGACAAAATTATTGGATTCAACGTTTTTGAAAATGCTGTAAAGCATACAAGATCTGGAACTTGGAATTGGATTGGTATGAGCAATTAATTTTATGGTTAATATATAGGAATTTATAACATCAATTTTTTCCGTTCAGGAACAATACCACAACCTCCAAATTACACGATTCAAGTTAGATCTTTAATGAGTGTATGCTACCCGAGTTTTCAGCTGACCTGTACTAGAAATGGAACCAGTTATGTGTCACAAGCAATGACGGCTGGGAAGTCATACTCCTTTACTGTTAATTATTTGAATAACATTGCCTGTACTGCCACTTGGGCCAGTGCTAGTGTCTCTTGGTCTACAAACGGGAAAACTGGAAATGGAGCATTTGATGTGGACATACAATCAGTGACGAATCGAAATAACGTGACTCAAAAATGGAATTGGTCAGGTAAGGCTGAATTGACGCATTCACCCAAGTTTTGACACGCAGAAATTGTCTTAAATATACCATAAAGAAGTCAATTAACGTATATTTATTTGCAACAAGCAGGTACGAAACCACAGTCGGCTACTCATAATATTCAGTTCAAATCGCTGATTCAGGACTTCTATCCCAACTTCCGGCTCCTTTGCACCAAAGATGGTGCTAGTCTTGTGAATGAACAAATAAATTCAGGCGCTGCCAAAACCGTTTCAACAAGCTGTATTAATAACGTTGCTTGTACGGCCACATGGGGGAGTGCTTCCGCACAATGGTCGACAACTGGATTCACTACAGTCGTGAACTATGACATCGATGAGCAATTTGTGAGAAACAGAGCTAATACTGCCCAGAAATGGGCTTGGACAGGTGATGACTTATCCATGGTGTAAAGTGTTTTAGTACGCTGCGCTGGCGACTCTCCAGTGCGCGAAGAGTGATAGAGCGAATGTAAATGTTCGAAATTTTGTCAAGGTCGGATCCCGGATACTCTAACTTATGAGAAAACGATTACTTCCCACATCCCTTCATATCTGCCGAGTTTCGAAGTACAGTGCAAGCAAAATACTACGACCCTTACAAAACGAACTATCGAAAGCGGTAGAAATTACAAGTTCTCATTCAGTTACTTTTCACGTGGAGAATGCACAGCAAAATGGGGAACCGCAACAGTAACTTGGCCAGTATTGGGCAACGAAAAAATTAATGGTTTCAATGTTTTCGAAACTTCGGTGAGACATACGCGATCTGGAACTTGGAATTGGAGTGGTAATTTACTATACAATCTTAATGCGCGAATACTATAATTCATTATTTTAAGATTCACAAGAATCCTTGTATATAATATAGGGACTATACCACAACCACCCAATTACAACGTAGAGGTCAAGAGTTTGATTCCAGACTATTACCCGAGCTTCCGTCTAGCCTGCACCAAAAATGGGACGAATTTTGTGTCACAGACTATGACCTCAGATAAACTGTACACATTCCAGATTAATTATTTAAACATAATTAATTGTACTACTACTTGGGGTACGGCAACTGTTAACTGGTCAACAACTGGAAAACTTGGGGATTTGTCTTATGAAGCTGACGTTCAGTTTGTGAAGAACAAAAATAACGCTGCGCAAATATGGGCATGGGGAGGTAAATTACAGCTTACCGTAAATTATCTAGTAAAACCAGGTCTTGAATAGACCCCGGGAACTTTCCCTACTTTCTCCATGAACCCTTATGGAGAAAGTAAAGAAAGCGACTGACCTCAAGACCGATATTTAAAATAGCTGTTTTCATCGATTTTTACTTTGTACTTGTACATTGCTTAAAAATTACAGTTCTATCTGACACGTATCTCATTCGGATGACAAACCGTACATCGATGAAGTCATCCGCATATGGATTTTATCTTATTTGTTTTTATTCCTTTCTCTAAAGGCCGTACTCCAGATGCCTTGAATTACCAGAAGACGATCACATCTCAAATTTCGCCATACTTTCCAAGCTTCGAAGTTCGATGTAAACAAAACAATACGAATCTTCCTAACCAAACTATAGAAAGTGGAAAATCGTACAAATTTTCGGTAAACTACTTTTCACTTGGAGAATGTACTGCAAACTGGGGTACTGCGACTGCGACTTGGCCTGTGCTTGGAAATGATCGTACAAGTGGTTATAATGTTTTCGCTGATGCGATCAGACATACTACAGCAAATGAAGCATGGAATTGGACTGGTAAGTTCATTCAATAATGACACAATAGAACAATCTGTTAAAATTATGCCTGATTAAACAGGAACAATTCCCGGACCTACCCAGAAACAACAGACGATCACTTCAAAAATTCCGGATTATTTCCCCACATTCGTTGTGCAGTGCTCTCGAAATTCAACTCAAATTCCTCAAGTAGGAATTCCTCATGGCGGTATTTACACTTTTGACTTGGATGTCAATTCGTACAGTACTTGTCTTGCCGTTTGGGGAAACGCAACAGTCGTTTGGACGATTGATCCTAGTTTTCAATCAAACAAGTATGACGTTTCAGACAAATTTGTTCAACAAACATTAGGAGGGTCTTCAGAATGGTTGTGGTCAGGTAAATCTTTCTGTCAAATTGATTATGTAATTCAGATTATAATTTTAAATTACTTTGTAGGAACAAAACCTCTTCCTCTGGATTACTCCAATACCATCAAATCATTCATTCCCGACGATCTCCCCAGCTTTCAAGTGCAATGCGAAATTAATTCGATAAACAGTGTAGATGAAACGGTAAAAAGTGAGTGCCACTTTTCATTTGCATGCAATTACTTTTCTGAAGGTAATTGCACTGCTACCTGGGGAACCAAAGTAGCGTCATGGCCAATATCTGGTCGGGATCGTGACATCGGCTACAATGTATTTCCGTACGGTATTTCTGACACTGGATCTCGAAAATGGAATTGGACAGGTAAGCAAAACATTTCTTTTATGTACCATAAAGGCAAATAATGAATTTTCGAAGTTGGACTTTCATCCACTTCGTAACCTTGGATGAATTTATAACCGTTTCTTATTTCGGAACTTAGAAACTGCAGAGACGCCTGAAACGACGACCGAATTTATGACTACGATTCAAGACGAAACATCGTCTGCTGAACCGTCGACATCTACGGAAGAAAGTAAATCAATGACCTTAAGTCGTTCTTAGTACATTATTTAATTGGAATAATGGTGAATTACAGCAACGGATATTCCTGAGATCCGTACAACAGATCCAACTGAAACAACTGTAACAGAAGCCACAACTCTATTACCAAATCCTAGTGAACTTACAACAGAAAAGGAAGGAGAAACTGTCAGTACTTTGGGACCAATTCCCACGGATGAAGGTAACTAACTGCAAGAAATATGCTGAATTGTTTGCATCCTCAGGGTGTCTAATAAGTATTGACACTATTGTGTATCAGGCACCAAAAGCGGTACTTATGCGATAATGTCATTTGGAAGGTCTGTTCAATTTAACTGTTTAATCTAACTGTAAAAATGGAATCCAACTGCGTTTAAAGCTTGAGAGCGATATGCGACAAACTAAACAATGTCAGACTTTTAGGTTTTCTTGTCAAACTCAAAATTGGAAAAATATTTCCTACATAGTCACTGTCACCCTTCCTCAATGTTATGAGGGGAAATCGACTCCTCTCTCCGAAATTCAAATTAGACAATTAAAGTATTATTTTCGTAAAACTAGGGTCTGTTAAACTGGTATCGGACAGAACTTTCCAATAACGCGTAGGGTTTGTCTACCATTTTTGGTTCGGAAATACAATTGCAACATTACATATTATCCGGCATAACCTCAAACTTAACTTGCAGATACAGATCGCCCTGAAATCACAACTGAAAACCCGACCAGCGCTGACGAAGAGTCAACTTATGCACCAATCCCTACAGGAGGTAAATAAATCCTGATTTAGCAAGAGGTAGTATTGGAGGTCAAATACCAAAGCATCCCTTTCGTTAAATATTTTAGATACGGGTATTCCTGAAATCACAACTGAGAATCCGACTACCGTTAACGAAGAGTCAACTCCTGCGCCAATCGCTACTGATGGAGGTAAGTAGAGACCGATTTAGCGAAACACATTATTACAAGTCAAATATGTAAGAATCCCTTTCGTTAAATATCATACATAGATACGGGTAGTCCTGAAATTACAACGGGAAATCCGACAACCATTAAAGAAGAGTCCACTTCTGCGCCTATCCCTACTGATGGAGGTAAGTAAAGCCTGATTTAGCAAAAGGTAGTACTGAAGGCCAAACATTGTAGCATCCCGCTTTCGTTAAATATTATAGATACGAGCAATCCTGAAATCACAACGGAAAATCCGACTACCGTTAAGAAAGAAACTACTTTTGCACCAATCTCTACAGATGGAGGTAAATAAAGTCTGACTTAGCAAGGATATAGCATGTCAAATATTATAGCGTCCCCTTCATTAAATATTATAGATACTGGTAGACCTGAAATAACAACGGAGAATCCGACAACCGTTAACGAAGGGTCAACTCCTGCGCCAATTCCTACTGATGGAGGTAAGGAGAGCTCGGTTTAGCGAAAAACTACTCCATTGCAGCTAAAATATGACTTCATTTGGTTAAACATTGTAGGTACTGGTAGCCCTGAAATCACAACTGAAAACCCGACTACGGTTAACGAAGAGACAACTTTTGCACCAATACCTACTGAAGCAGGTAAAACCGGATATGGCAAAAAAAGGTGTTACATAAATAAAATCTGATTTATACTGTAGATACGGGAAATCCTGAAATCACAACGAAAGATCCGACCACCGTTAAAGAAGAGACAACTTTGGCACCAATCCCAACTACTGAAGGTAAACATGTCTGATTTAGAGAAAAAGAAGCATTACGGCTCAAATATTAAAGTATTCCTTTCGTTAAATATTGTAGATACGGGCAGTCCTGAAATTACGACAGAAAATCCGACTACGGGTAACGAAGAAACGACTGTGGAGAAAGAAACCACTCAAAATCCGACTGATGGGGGTGCTTTGAAATTCCATCATTTTTAAATATTGCGTAACGTGTCGACTGAATAATACCAATAAACATAAATATGAATCTATTGAATTCCAGAAACAGACTCCACCAGAGTCACAACAATGAATCCATCCACTGTGGAGGATGACAGTACCTCACCATCGAATCCTACTGAAGCTGGTATATTTTACCGCAAATGTATTTGTTGTAGGAATTAAATAATTACTACTTACTTCAATTTCAGAGACTGATCTTCCTGACGTAACAACGGTAAATCCGACGACTATACAGAAGGAAACAACGCTGGAAACAAGTTCCACCGCAGATGGTAATTTAACTTTTCTCACAGAATATTACCTACGTATTCTTATTTGGTATACAATTGCAAGCAAATTGAACAAAATTATAATAACAGGTAAAAGTGAATCCACGACACCAAATCCGACAACCTTGAGAGAGAAAACTCACTATGCGTCGGATACGACGCTTGCTGATGAAGGTCAGTAACGAGTGAAATAACTTTAGTGATTCGACAATCTATCAGTCCAAATTCGTGATTTTGGGAGAATACATTAACAGTTTCACTTTGACCTTTTCCCTCAAAGTCTAAACTAACCTGTCAGATACTTGAAGAAACTTAAACATTTTGTATGAGTTAGGGACCGAGAATATATCTAGGAACTAGAAAATGACTAGGAAATGTCAGGAAAATGTGACGGAATGTATATCCGAATCTGGGCATCTATCTGAATTGAGTTATCCGAAAATGGTCCAAAAATTATATATCCGAACATATAGATTATTCAAATTATTTTACCTGTCCAGACCTAAAAAGTATTCAACTTTTAGGAAAATCATCCACTACGACAGATGCAAATCCAGATACGACACCGGAAGACGACGCTGTAACTGGTTTGCCGTTTGCTTGTGATAAAGTGGGATTAGCAGCTGATCCATACGATTGTTTCATTTTTCACCAATGCGTCTGGAGCGGACCAGGGATTAATGATTTTGTTCTATACACCATGAATTGTCCATCTTCCCTTGTATTTTGCGAGGAAAGTTTAGCCTGTGATTATAATCACGTTTGTCCCTGTAACAAGAACGTCTAAGATGACATCGTCTTATTGAAGAATTGATTTAAAATGAAAATACAATGTTGATTTTGAATAAGACAACGTTACACTTGTGTAACGTACACTGAGTCGAAAGGCTAACGTTGTTGAAGCGTCAGTGATTATCATCTTAAATAGTGATTTTTTCTTCAATTGTGTGTGTTCATAAAATTAAATATACAATGATCACTCTTGTACCTGAACATACAAAAATACAACATCGCAGTATATGTAAATTAAAACCACAATTTACAAACTGAACTGGTCAAGTGTTTTGGGCGTATTTGTGATTTCTAGTGTGAATTTCTAAGTTTCGCTGAGATGAGGATAAAAACGTTTCTCATGTAATAGCAACGTTATTGATGGCACAGAGTTGTACAGATGATGATACTAAATTTGTGAAGATGTTGCTGATATCTGCAGATTCAGATTCTATCTCGAGCAAATATCGTTTAAATATCGGTCTATTTCAAAAACGCCCGCATAGCAAATTGAAGTCGGAAAATTAGAGTCGACCGCAATGGGCCACCACTGGCTTAGTCGGCATGGTTTAGAATGCTTGGCAGTACCTTGTTGTTCTCCTAGACCTCCTCCTTAATATACATACATGTCCAAATTGTGAATTTAAAAGGAACATTGAAATAAAGTTGATGTAATACGGATACACATAATTGACCGGTAATATTACCCCAACTCAGATCCACGCATTTGTGAAACGCAATACCGCTCGAAGACGCCGTCCTTTCTGAGATTTCATTGAACAAGACATCGGTCGAATAATCTTCATTTCGGTTCTCTGATTCTGTCCAAAGTGGGAGGTGTAATTCTGTCTCATTCTATAATAATTTATTATGTAATAGTTTGTGAATGCGAATAGGGTTTACGATTACAGAACGAACTTTCTCGTATTAAACAATCCCCGCTGTCTGTGGTGAAAGTCCGAATTGAATTACGAGGTTTCCACATGATTGAAGTCAGCCCACCGCTTTTCAGTCTGAGACTCGGTGGAAGTTAATTCGGTTAAGATTTAGAACCGAGACAGATTGTGCTTGTCTGTCCTGGGTTCTATGAACACAAGATATTTATCACATTAAATTAATTCGGATAGTGGATCACCTTTCATTACACCTTCAAAGCAGTGAAGCGCTGAGTAATACCAAGTGACTCAAACAAGTAGAGCAGACCGGCTGGAATTCTCCCGTGGATATCTTTAATTATACGAGATGAGTATATGTCTTTTGGGACACCCGGTATCTCTACCAAATCGCAATTCGTCGACTAGATTTCCTAATTCTCGAGAGGAAATGAGGCTGTTTCGGATTACTGGAAAACAAGAAACGCGAGACCGATGAGGAATTCCCGTGGGAAAATATGGTTAACTTGACTGTCGGATTAATTTATTCCACGTTTTATCAGGCAAGGAAATGGGACAATCAATACGAGTTGATCAAAGCAATCTCTAATTCGTTTACCCCTACAATGTGAGCACTTATTTCGACAGAATAAATTACCCACCATTGTGCGTTAGCAAAATCCAATTAGCGTGATGAACTTTTTTCAATCATTTCCAATATTGTACACTCTTGCGGTCTATTGCGTTTCATATCTGGAAAACATCTCCACATGAGAAGATGCATTTTTGAGGAAACAACATTTCGCAATAAGTTCGGCCAAAAGTTTACTTCAGAAGAAAGATATCTTCAGAAATAAATTTCTAATTTACCTGATAGAAAGTGCATTTCTTCAGCTAGAAGGTAAAATAACTTTTCAGAATGTCTATTTTAATATCAAATTCTTCATTAGGTGTCATCATTTTGTACGCCGCGGTCCACAATTTTGAGTAACAGTGGCTACTTTACTTCCAGACTCGCAGATTTCTTGTCTCTTTGTAGTCTGACCCTATTATATCGACTGACCGCAATTAAAAGTGTTCCAGACGGATTTTCACATTTCTTTTATTTGGTCGACTTCAGAGACATTCTAAGTGTCAATGTAAACCATAATGCCAATTTGTCGTTTATATTTAATTCCTATAATTAATAATAATAAATTAGTTCTTGAGGTGATTCGGAGAGATTTTGTAA
The DNA here is from genome assembly GCA_034694305.1 of Protaphorura glebata. Taxonomy (NCBI): domain Eukaryota; kingdom Metazoa; phylum Arthropoda; class Collembola; order Poduromorpha; family Onychiuridae; genus Protaphorura; species Protaphorura glebata. Next base: position 7,981 of record JAQFYE010001265.1, on the reverse strand, counting down.
GGGTAGTGAGATTATATGAAAATAGACTAAATTATGTAAGACTTCGCAAAAGTATTATGAGTTTGGAATTCTTACCGACAAATTCTTGCTTTTTAATTCTGTAATCGATGGTTTGAGTACTTTTTGTCACAAAATATGTCCATTAAATTACCGAGCAGAGAATCTCCGAGAGAAGATAATTATTGTAGTGCAGAATTCTTCCTGAGTAAAATATGAGCAAAATATGTAGCTGGATTATTTCACTAAAAATTAAAACTAATTGTCCTACTTACAAAGTAGGAGAAATATGCAGCCCATCATAAATAAGTTGACTGTAGAACAGTGTTCCAGAAAACCAGAAGAAATGACACTCTGAAATTTGAATAATTGCCTACAAATTGATTTGGACAACAGTAAAACCTGTTGAGTACTAACTGCGAGTTACATTACTATAGGCGACGACACTACGGACGACTCAGCTATTGCGGACTGTAATACATTACGCCTGTGTTCAGTTAGTTACAGACGGCTTATTTTACAAATACATTTTGCGCTACATTCACTACAAGGATTCTTTTGTGGCATCTTAGGATAACCAGTTGACTGAATGAAAGCACAATTTTTACTAAAATTACCAGAAGAGTTCATTCCAAGCAATTTCAGTTTTATTAATTCTTCTTTTGAGACAAACCAATAAATAATCATCAAAGCGCATGAAAGAGACGTTTAGTAAAAGTAAATAATAAGAATAATAAAACAATATACAACAGTTTGGTTTGCCATCGTCACTAGTCCGGAGTAACATACGCGGTGTGGGCTTGCTGTTCGCTTTAGTGGAGGTTTAATACCTCCGGCAGACAGTGTGTGTCGGTTGGAAGTAATCAGTATATTTGGCGTCAATTAATGAAAGTATATGTACTTTACCAGAAACATGAATTAACTTAATCGGAGACCAGTTTTCTCCACTCCATGTTCCTTACCAGGCACTTCTCACACAAAAGAAACTTTAAATCCAAAAATAGAACCCACGCGCATCTGCTGTTTTAATTGTAAGACGACGACGAGAACTCTTAAGCAAACTACTTATTGTTGGGTTCTTTTCAACAAGGGCACCTGGCCTGGGAGACATTTCGGTTCTTCTTTTATGTTCATATTCTATACAAGGAAATCCGGCGGTTGAATTTATCATACATTCGTATAGGTGTTCAGTTCCACTCCATTGCAATTGCAATGCAGGGCAGGGCAGGGCCCAAGCATTACCATTATTTCACCGGTTAATTTTTGTTCAGGACATCTGGTCTACTTTTAAGCGTTGTATTATGCAGGCTAGGGCTCGGCGCGAGCCTGGCAGACGGTCAATGGTGTGATGGGGATCCTTTTTTTGGTCTATGGTATTTTGATGTACAAATATAATATGTTGACCTCCGAGTTCAAAGGGAGTGGAGTGTGTCAGTTACATTAAAGCCGGGTGCAGGCAGAGGGCTGAACCACAAAAGAACTGAACAGAGATTAGGGACCAGGAAAACAAGAATCGGAAAATAAAAGTGGTTATTTCAGTTCACATTGAGGCAGTATCAACGTACGAGGCTTCCAGGAAACTTCTACGGTTTTCGGAATTAATTTTGTACTTAAAATTTGAGAATTTCGTCCAATCGTAACAAGAATGCGATAATTCGACGGGATTGGGATAATATCTGATTGAAAGCATTGATTGTCCAAACGCAATTCTTGTCTGTTCTTTGAAATCAAGAGTTGAGCTGGGACATCACTGTTTCATGAAGAAATCACACCAAACCGCAAAATTACAAGGAACCAAAACTTTTTAACGTGTTTATCAAGTTTTCATGTGGGAAAGGTATAATCAAACGAGGTTAATATGTTTGGTGCTATATTCGTTGGTAAGCTCATTGATTTTTTACATTCAGGTCAACGAGATATTATAAACAAGGAAGATGGAGATGCACAGTAAAACAGTTATTCTTTATAATTAAATAAAATATTAAAGCAATCACAGAAATTATTTTTATATAGGGTTCTTTATATCAATATTTGACTAGAATAAAACGTATACGAAACCATTCGACTGAGAAGACGCACTTCCGCGAAGTATACTTGTAAGATTGTTGCCCAGGGGCAGCCGAGTGCACACAAAAACCGAAGTACTCGAAGATATACTTATATACAATTTCGATCCAAGACGATGCAAGTTTCCTTGAATCCCCTAAAGATTTGTTTCCATAAAAATTTGACAAATAGCCTCGGAACCTTATCATGATTCCAGATTTCTTACTTTTGAAATATTTATAGTTGCTCGTGCTTTGATTACTTAGCAACTTCTCTACTCTTGGAATGTCCATAGGGAGTAAGGCAAGGGGCCAGACGCTCGCAACCACAACTTTGATTATTCCAAATACTTTTTGGAAATCAAAAGTTGCAAAAGTCAAGATCAGAAAATACGGAAGTGGAATACGTATGTGTCGATTTTCGATTTTATAAACTCAAGGTTCTTTGAAATGTGCATTTTACTGTTAACCATGACTGTCTGAGGAATGGAACCATCACCACAGCAAATGCGGTATTGGCTAATCGTACGTCTACTCTACAATTTAGCCATTTAACGTTTTACAATTAGTCGAATCGAAAGTAAGTTACGCGAAAGAAATAAAAGTGACCGATGAAAATATTGTTTGGAAGGTCTACCTATTCCTTAATTATATTTTTAGGCAATGTGTTTAATTAATTGAATGAAGACATGGGTTCACTTGCTTCAGGGAATATTTTTTGTCTCAAGTGCATGAGTGCGTCTACTTGGAATGCAGAAAGCAAGTCAGGAAAGACCGGAATAATATCTCTCTTCATTCAAAGTCATTCCACACGCTCAATGCGTAATTTTCGTATTATCTATTTCTATTTCGACTCAAGTTTTAGAGATTCATGGGACTAACTAGTACTGTCTCGAGTTAGAAATACAAGTTACAAGGGAAATTTTTTGTTTGTACGTAAAAGTCAAAATTTACACTTTATTTGACGTTCTGCAATAATTAGTCTGTTACTAACAGTAATGGGACGGACTACTTTCAAAATCGCAACATTAGGCTTGAGTCCCAAAGTTTGCAGATTGAAATGTATCAATTCATTGATAATTGTAAACAGTTGTAGACACACCACAATTTCACTCCAGAAATCCTTGAAGTATTCAACCCAGTCCTCGCACAATGACACGATGAAATTGTCCCTTGTCAGAATTAGAACTTAAGGTCTTCCAATTCCTAAGTGAAAGACACATGGAATATACTTTCCGCCATTAGTAAGTTAGACGTCAAACACTCCATGTGGTGCAATTGTAGTTCCTGTTTAGTTCAGTGCCTTTCAGCACAGGACTTTCACCAGCATGGGCTTCTTTCTCCATTCATTCCTTGAGTAAAAGCTCAAACGAGTTAATGTCTTTTACAACTCTGGGGGCCCGGAGAATTCAAATTAGGTTTTGCTCACCAGGCTCCTTCAATTTCTCCGCCTTCACTTCCTTTCGCCCATTCAAAAGTCTACAAAGTACATTTTATTGCCTTGAAAGCATAACAATAGGTAGTACATGAGCAGGGTTTTCTAAAATTAGAATACCAGCTGTACAGGGTGGTCCAGAAAATTAGTTCAGATTTTGAAGGCTCCAAACTCATTATCAGTGAATGTGTTATGTTAACTCGGACTTGGCGCAAACAAAATAATGTACACAATTCAGTCAGGAGGTCATTATAAACATAACTCACACAATGAAATCATACATCACATCGATTTATCAGCGAGTGACCGCAATTCCGACCAATTACTGATATAACCAGAATGGACAGAAAACGCATCAGACCATTTGGACTTTCTGGAACCGTATTTTCTCGTGTTAAAGACTATGTCGTGTAGTTCGGTAGTAATAGTACGTATTCAACCACCACAAATAAAATACAAGAAGAATGAGACTCAAAAAATGCTTCAGCAGTTAAAGCTGAAGTGTCCGACGTTACAGAATTCTAAATTTCTACTAAATCTGAAAACTTACCTTGAGAAGATAATTGTGCATTTGTGCGGTTTATCTTAACAATTGTTTAATAGCAAAAGTACACAAACATAATCTCCTAATTACCGTCACATTAAAGGAGTCAACTCGTCCATTCAGAATTATTGTCTATCTGATTGCCCATGTGTTTTGAATATCACAGTACATACAACAATTCGAAGGAGTGTCCATGGGCTTTCAAACTTGCCGTCGATTTTCTGAGTATTTCCCCAGATATAACGAACGCTGCGTATACAATCACTACTTTTGCCTTGTCTGTAATCATTGGATATAAGATCCCGTTTGAAGTTGATATGTATTGTCACCAAAGTCAAAAGAAAACATTTAACTTCTGGGACAGTTTGTTTGTATTCGAGGAAAACGGAGCTACGAGACAAATAAACCTGCAAGACTATAATTATCGCCATTATAAAATTAGGATTTTTAACATATGTACAGTCTGGTCCACACGACGGCCTAATTCAAAAAGTGTAAATCACCTCATATGTATTTAGGTGTGTTGGTTTCATTGAAATCAGGCATCAATTTATACAAGTCCTGTGTTTTCAGGGACATCTTGTCCAAAAGGGCAAGTTAGTCTAAATTAATTTACCAGATTCAAAATGCTGCAAATTATCCCCATTAATGACATGGAACCCAAATATTGGTGGATTTTGAAGTAACCACTTTTTATAAATTGTATTGGGCGCAAATGGACAATGGAAAGATTTAGGATTTCCTCCGGACTTGTCGTACATGTTATTTATTGCCTAAGCACAACAATATGTTGTACAGGAACAGAGACAAGGCACGGATTGAGTTCACAAACATATAACATCTTACCCAATAAACTAATTATTTTAAATTTTTTATTTTCTTTGAAATATATAACTATCAACCGTCGTAGAGAGCATAAATTCTGCAGAACAATTATTATTTCGATCAAATTTTGCATCGGTTGAATTGAGTAATTCAATTTTTAAATATGACGTAACACGACTCAATCATCCTGTAGACCTATTTTTAAAGTTAATATTTCTATGGAAGTAGACGGCAGTGTATAGATAGTATTTAATTCCTTCCACCTTAAAATAGCAGAAAGTAAAATTTTAGACTAAATTTTGAAAAGTTATTGGCTCAATCGTGCGAATTAATTTGTCGATTAATAATCATTTATATGCAATTATGAATGCTATTTATAATTAGTTAAATGTCTCAAGCCTTTCCAACGAGTCCAGCGCACACCGATTTTGAATAAATTATTTTCTTTGAATCAGTATAAAATAAAATTGAGATGAAGCAACTTGAATTCTGCAATGACGAATGTGCTACAAAATGAATAATATTTACTGGATTAGAATTTGGCTCACAAATGATTATTCATTTATACTGGTGGGGTTCACTCCCTCTGAAACAGACTAGTAAAAATGTTCCCTAACGAGCCCGGGCTTTGAATTTTATGCATTATGGCATGCGGTTAGAGAACCGAAACTTATGTGACTTTCACTCTCAGTTGATGACCGGAAAAGTCATAATTCTAAATTTGGTTTCATGCTAGGCTGGTTCAATTAATTCTTGAAGATATGGTTTTTCCGAAAACCTTGTTCCGCACTGCTGAACACTTGATAAATGAGTGGTGCTGCAGAATTAAGTAGGACAATGATTCATTCATATTAATTCAGATCCGTCGGCAGGATCTTGGAAATCCGGAACGGCAGAGTCTTCCGAGTTACATTCTCAAATCCTAAACTTTCTTACGTAGTGGCGGAAATTCATCCCAATTTTGCAAAAAGGAATGTAAGGTTACCAAGATTAGACCAGACTTTCTGCTGGATTACGATTCCCAAAGTTTATGAGTTGGCTACTGTTGCAAAATCAATGAGCTAAAGAATTCACAACTTTTGAAGAATAGAATTATACAGAAATGTGACCGATTTTTCTTCGAATCTTTATACCATTGTAGTCATTACAAATTCAAAAAGTGGAAGCTGCAATTTGCTATTTCAAATGACATAATTCGTCAATAATCTCAATTCATCCAGGAATACTATACTAGCTGGATTAATATGGGTTATAGACAAAATACAGGGTGTTCCACGAAAAGTGCCTTATTTCAAGAATTCGTTCTTTTCTGATTTTAACAAAGATCAGTTCCCGGGAAAGCAAGAAATCTGTACTTCTTACATTGTGTATAACTTTTATAGAAGTATTGCAAAGACTGGTTAACGAGTTCAAATGAAACCATTGAAGTCATTCATAATTTCAAATACTTGTAAAAGCGGTGGATTTATTATTCAGGTGGACAGACGGAAACTTTTTCAATTGTGAAACTGGGAATTTCTGACAATCCAAAAATATTTTGGATATTAAGTTGAGATACACACAGCAGGGTAACTTGTGAGCGCTTAGATTATTCGAAGATAGCCCAGCCTTTGTTTTTCTAGAATTATTTTATCTCAATATCAACTGAATTTTTAAATTCTCGTATTCCATGCACACTCGCAGAAAGTTCTGAGAGTTAAAAATTTCGGACCGAACGTTGGCAAATCTCGCAGTACCGGTGGTATTATATTTTGTCACATTGAGTAATATTCTAAGGCATTGATCTCAAGGGTATTGAGTAGAGCATAATAATAAAAATATGCACAATATGCACGAAGACAAGAATATAGTGGCTCGAGTGAAAAGTCTCTCGTCTCATTCGATATGCATGGACTTTCTCCTCCTGATCTTCTTACTTTTCTATTGAGTGGAGGCCTACGTATCTATCGCCTTTCATTTCTCACATAAAGTTGTCACCGTCACCACAAGCACTTCCATCTGACAAATCTGTCTGTTCACAAAATCAGTAGTTCCTTATAAATTAAGGTAGTAGTCTATGAACAGATCTAAGATTTGTACCTCATTGTATCTTGGCTCTTTGAGAGGCTTCGTAATACATATTTACGTGTTTGATTTAATTAGTACCTGAAGACGATCAAGTCAACTTCTCCCATGCTGTGAGGTTTTTAGCTTGCATTCGCAGTTTTTTTTTTACTACTTTCGCTTTCATAAGTCAGGCCCTAATTGAGTACGGAAGCCGGGTACCACGAGAATGCCTAATGATGGTTAAAAACATGTTGGGTGTAAATGTGGTGATAGTTCAGTCATGTAATCGTCATACGGTGGTGAATTCTGAACCTTGCACTATGGTTTGCCGTTGAGGGCTTTCTCTCCTGTGGAAATATACGATAAGCCCTCATTTGACAAAAAATGTTTGATATCTGAGTTCTGCCATCGGACAACTCAGAATACAGGGTGTCTAATATGTGTTGTCGCCATCATATCTCAGGATCTACAATAGCTACAACCAAGTGGTATAGCTCGTTGGAAAGATCAGCTCAAGTGAAATCTCAGACCCCGGATTTTAGCTCCATCTGAAAGCGCGTTCGCGCGCAGCGCGCGGTGGAAGGCAAAAAATTGGATTTTCGCCGCTTTTTTACGGTCTTTTGTCTGAATAGCGGTGAAAACTTAAAAAATTCAAAAAACGAACTTCACCACCGCATTCCCAAGTGCTTTCTGCAAATTTTGAGCCATGGTTTGACAATTTCTGAGCAAGTCGATTTTGCTCCGAAATTTCACTTTTTGTGAAAACTGCCGAAAATCAGATTTTGAGACAAAATCGACTTGCTCAAAAATTGTCGAACCATAACTCAAAATTTGCAGAAAGCACTTGGGAATGCGGTGGTGAAGTTCGTTTTTTGAATTTTTTAAGTTTTCATCGCTATTCAGACGAAAGACCGTGAAAAAGCGCCTGAAAAGCGGCGAAAATCTAATTTTTTGCCTTCCACTGCGCGCTGCGCGCGAACGCGCTTCCAGATAGAGCTAAAATCCGGTGTCTGAGATCCCACTTGAGCTGATCTTTCCAACGAGCTATACCACTTGGTTGTAGCTATTGTAGATCCTGAGATATGATGG
>JAQFYE010001264.1:0-24335 GCA_034694305.1 Protaphorura glebata | reverse complement strand
CCCTCGTGTGAAAACCCTCCTTTTCATTTTAAAGTTCGTAGAGAATGAGTTGTTTGCAATTCATCCCTCGTCGTACAAGTTTTTACGGCATTATTAGAAAGTAAATTAAAACGATTGACCTGGAGACCGATTTTTCTAGCATGCCGCAGTCGTATTAGAATTTTACGGTGAACCCAGTTTGATAGAGCTATGGAGCTTGTGATCGTTACATTTCAGTTGTTTTTGTGTATAAAATGGATGCATAATTAAAAAAAAACACTCAAAACCAGATTTATTCATGATTTTGTAGTACGAAATGGAATCCATGCCATATTTTTATGACTATTGCCTTTAATAGTCACGTTTCGGTCTAGTAATGGAAGTTCACGTTGCATATAAATATAAAATATAGAAATAATTCCTTGTGTCCAATTCATTTTTTAAATACGCATGTCTAGTTCATGAAATAAAAAAGGTCATACAATTTATATTCATGAATTAGCAAAAGTTCTATTTGTATTGCCTATAAATCATTAATCTTTCCATTTCGCTGGTTTCTGCCTTCGCCATTCGCCTGGACTCACCCAAACAGAAAACTAAGGAAAGGAATTGGGGGAAATCTTGATAGGAACTCTTTTGAATTTTACTGGAGCAAAACTAATCCTTCACAAATGAGTAAAAGTTCTACCTCACCACTCTTGGGCTCAAATTTCACGGGAACACAAACTGTACACATTAATTGGCATTATGTTCAATGTTTTGCCTTGTATGGGTATCACGCCTAAGGAAGGTACCACAGAACTCGAGTGGAAAGAAATCTCTTTCAAAAAACTAACTGACAATCTTTCAATTAGGAAAACGATATGGGGCTGCCTGTATGACTATGCCGTGACTGAAGCAATTATTTGAATTGATTCTAGTCTGTCTAGATTCTATTCTTTTTGGAAATAAAATCACTCTAGAGTGGGAATGAGATGCTATTAGAGATCTATTCACTCATTTGCACATTTATTTCATTTAAGTTAGACTGTGCTGCTGGTGCTGGTATAATTTTGAGTCCGTGTGCTGGTGCTAGTGGTATTTGCATAAGATATCATCCATTGTCTCTCTGATGCTCAGTGAACTGAGTGTAGCGAGCTATCTGCCAGGATGGCTGAAAAGGAGAAAGTGAAAGAGATGCTCTAAATTTTGAGGAGATTGGAATCTCCATAAATGAATTATTAATGAGTCTTTTGGGGAAGGTAAGGAGAAACTCAAGGTTTGCATGTCAGCCCAATTTCACTCTCCATTCCCATTCCTGCCTGTCACACTTGAGAAAACTCTTCATGGTTTTTCCACAAACCGATTATTCTCAAAAGATCTCAAATTCTGTTTTCTAAGAATTCTATCATTTAATTCAGTGAAGTTCCTCCAACTCCGACATGACAGTTCCTGACACTGTCAAAGTCATTACAAACATTTGTACGAATTTAATTAATCACTTAGAATTTTTGCACGAATTATTCTTAAGCCTTTATACCGTAAATCACCGATAAGAACCCCAGGACCTTTCTTTAGCTTTCTACATGTTTCGTCATGGTGAAAGTGTTGAAAGTCTGCGCCGCTTTTGAAAGTCTAAATCTAATTTAGAGAAATGATCATTTTTTTAATAATAGACTTGTCTTTTGACGTTTGAATATTTTTTAAATTGCAGAAGAGCAGTGATGGAGGCTCAAGTAGTCAAGCGTCTGTTCAGACGGTGAGCGGTGCTAATGAATCTCAGCGTGGGAGTGCAACTTTGAAGCCACCGCGGAGTGCAGGCGGAAGACGAAACTCAATCCCACTCCTCCATGCCGGCACCAAATTCCGTCATGGACTCCTGCAACTCATGATTCAGTCCATTGACCCAATGCATGACGGTACGTACTAATATTCTTCTCGAAATAATTTGACAGCTTCCTCTACTAGGTAATCTTATATTGTCCAAACAAATCGAGTGATGGAGGCGGGTATCGCAAAAGGATACCGCATACACCTTATGGAAAAATGTACGCCGTTGCAAATCGCTGCATTTTTTATATGTTGTAGCTAGTGGCACCCAGAACAACTTCTGTGAAGGTCCTAACCCCAAAAGTCAAACTAGTTTGGCCGCTAAAAATACACAGTTTGGCATGCGCGATGACGTAGGGTGAAAACCAAAGCAAAAGTCATTGTACCCCATCGCACATGCCCACCTGTGTCTCTAGCGGCCAAATGGTTAAATTTTTTGGAGTAGGACCTCCACAAAAGTTGTTCAGGATGTCAAGGACTGCAACATATGATAAATCAAATTCCAACGGTGTGCACTTTTCTATAAGGTTTTTGCGGTATCCTTTCCTTGGGCAGTATGAGTTTGCCTACTAACGATTATAGAGAAATGTCAGATTATATATGACTCTGAAAATCTCAAGAAAGGTCTGCACAAAATGCATAACTCACTTTTATTTGAACATACCGACTTTGGGAGGGAATTAATGAGGCGGAACCAAAAGTTTATTTACCACGTGATAAGACGGTCTAACCACTTGAGCTAGGTTGCAGGACCGCGACCACAGAGACCCAGAGCCAGACAGACACAATGGAATATAATTTAGAAGAGACGGTGGGTGAGTGGTGGTGGTGTCTCTAGTAGTGGTCTGGACGTGGGCTGAATGAACTATAAGTCATTTCATTTCAAAGTTTAATTTTGTAAAGGACACTCGAGTGCAGTGCAGTGAGGTTCGAGCGTCTCATTCCATTACCTCGCTCTCGCTGTACCTCATCTACTTTCACTTTCACTTTCACTTGAGGGAATATTTCCGAAATTCCCTATGACCAGATTAGAATTTAACATTTATTTTGTTTTCAAACACGAATTCTGCTGCTATACAATACTCGAAATCATTTTAGGATAGTATTTTTGGTCTTAAAGGACTAAGGTCAACGCAGACATGGAATTGCCATCCCATTGCATTGGATCGACCTGAATTATTGATGAGTCGTATCGTCCAACAAAATCACTTAACTTCTATATTGCCTCAAGTCTAAATATCGTTCCGTTTGACCTTTGACACTAACGGACACTCAACCAATTTAGAAAGTGGACCAACTTTCAATCATTCAGATACCCCAGGGTCTCTGCACTGTATTTTTATCGAGTGACGTCATAACTGAACCATACTAATCAAAATAATTGTTTAGAATGTTCGTCCTACGTGTGCCATCCATGATTAGATTGGAGGTTCGAATAATGAAAGCTTACAGAAATTAAATTGCATTCAATTGCTACTGCGATCAAGGTTTGACCTTGCTTTTTGCTTAAGTCACTTCTTACGTCAAAGTGACGAGGTCTCTTCATTTCTAGCGCCAATTATTTTGTCATTCAGAAACTAAGCAGCTCACCAACGTCTTAACCTAGTCATCATTTCGTTGCAATTAAATTACCTTGAGATGTCAGTTAACAGAACTGACAATTAATTCGTAAACCAAGTGGGTCTTGTCATGAACACTCTCATTATTAACGTAATTAATTCAGATTTAGCAAGCGAGATTTGATCGGAGCTAGTCGAATTCTAGGAAACAAAACATTTCGTTGCTTGTCGTCCGGAAATACCTTTCTCCTAAATCACTACACAACAATAATTTAATGCCAAAGATAAGAAGTATTTTCGGTACCGGAAATGTACCCAAACACCGGAATTGCAATTCCTAATCGGAGTCTTGCAAAGAATTCTACAGAAAGACCCGAAATCGGTTGAGATTTTGGATATTACCTAAAGATTCTGTTTCTTCTTGCTGAACCACGGCCAAGGGCCAAAGTCATGCCATAAATCTCTTTCGCCCCAAATAATCTGGAGTGGGGAGTCAAAGGTACTTAGAAAAATGGTCGGACAAGGTGAATCACGTTCGTCCGTGTCATGGGAGGAAGCAACCCGATTTGAAAAAAAATGAAACTCGGAATATGTCTCAAGGTTCAACCACGCAACGAACAACATGCACTCCAATTCACAAGGAACATTTTTTTCATGACCGAAATGTTTTATTTTTATCTCCGAAGTATTCAGAAACAGTCACACATAGTTAACGTGAGTTGAATTTGAGTGATAAGGCATCATTGAGTTAAGACAACATAATTTAGAGTGATATTTACAATGGCTGAGTGTCCCTTGTTACCTTCCTGAGTTCGGATTCACATTAGCGAGCTTTAACTTTGGTTCGGTATGTCGGACCTGGTAAATTCTGTGTTATCTCGAATTTAGAACCATAAAAGAGATAGACCTAGCATTTACCTTCGGATCCTAAGGACTTGGCACCACGCCCTGGCCTGGCTTCTTCGTCTTCCATCCCGCTGAGTCAATTACTCTCCATCATCCGAACCATCCAAACCATTCAACTTTCCAATCCCTCCGCCCATCCTTCCCCGGGTAATTTGGACATGGGAGACCTTCAAAGGTATTCCAGACACCATAGCCAGCAATACCCGGGCTTTCTCCTACCGGATGACCCTATCCGTCCTCACCCAGGCGTTTAATTCCAACTCAAAACACACAAAACATTTCCAAGGATCTCCAAACTTTTTTCTTTCGATGAAACTCATTACAAGGAAACCGTTTTCCACGTAAAGAAGGGGGCAAAAACCTTATGGGAAAGAGTACGCCGTTCAAATTCCTTTGGATTTTTATACGTTGTAGCCTGTGGCATCCTAAGTTTATTGAGTAATGTATTCTGGTTAAAATTACCTACGGTTATGTAACTTATAGCATAATGACCTGTTTTATATAGGGCGTTGTATTTTAATAAATTGAAAAATTGAATTGAAACAACATTTCTGAAGGTCCTACCCCCAGAACTGACCGTTTGGCCGCTAAAAATACAGAGTTACCGGCGTAGTACCGGTAATTACCAGTAATGTTGGGTAATATCACTGGCCGAAAACCTTGGTTTGGTTGGTATTGGCCTAAGGAAGGTACCCTTGATAGTAATGGTTTCTAAAAGCAACCGCTATACAAAAAGTTTACTAGGCAGCACTATATGTACATTCTTCTTGATAATCTGTTGTGGGTACAAATCGGACACGTTTCTACTCAAATCAATAGACCTTCCGAATTGATAGATTACTTCAGTTTTACATCAGAATTGGCTTCCTTGTCAGTGTTCGACTTTTTTTCCTGAAAAGGAAGACGAAAAAGAGAAAACACACTTCCGTGAAGGACACGAACGAAGTGGTGTGAAAAAAACGGACCTCATAATTAACTTTTTATTGCCTTTGCTTTCTCCATGTCTTCACTGCCATGGTCTTACAAACCTTTTCTCTGGAGTACAGTATGACGAGTGCAAGTGGGCGTATTGTAAACGTACAAGTACTTGTGTACGTGTACGTGCGGACAGGAAAATGTCGGATGTGCCAGAAAAATCCAACCAGGCGTGACTCTAGTTATTCAAAATCCTTGACAGAGGTTTCGAATGTGACCTTGTACATTTTGGCTACACAGTTTCGCATGCAATAATTGAATCTCTTTCAAATCCAGCAAAAATATATTTATTCGAGATACTGCGAAGAATTTCATTGCTTTACTGACTTTCTAGCAGGAAGCCCGTCCTAACGGACGCTTTGGTACACTCTCAGACACAAATACCTGCATTTATGACCGCATATTGTAATGCCGACGTAATGACCTCGACAGAGGGCGTTGCCTTTGTCAATAATTGAAAATACTACCAGACCACACCCAATGTCATTTATGCAACTTATGTTAACCATCACTGGCCGTTCTAGTGGCTACACGATTTTCCTATTATTTCATGATATTGATTCTATGAAAGTGAGAGTAAAAATCTAGCGTAGGGAGCATTACTCTATCACTTTGCATAATGTACTGTGCTATGATTAGTCCCGTACGTAGGGTTTAGAAACTGGAAATCCTATCCGGAAATTACAAGGCAACCATAAAAGTGTAGAGAGATTAAATGTTAGAATTGAACCATTGAAAAATTCTTAATATCGAAACCCTGAGCCCCGAACCGTTCCGTCCATTTGAAACATTTTTTTAATTGTTGAATATAATATTGTTGATTACAGGACGAGTAGAAGAAAAGGCTACGCAATTGCACGCGATCGCGTCCTTGAAAGCACTCCTAGATGCTGCGAAGGCGGACGTAAACAATACAGTGAATTCCAACAATCGCTCCAAACCAGTCCAACCCCCACAGGTCCCTCCCAGCGTCCAACCCTCTGATGCCCCCGTCACCACTGTGGATTTCGAAGAACAAAACGCCACCAATGGGGATGTTTGCACTGCTCAGGTAACCATCCACAGAGTTCGAAATATTCGCCATCTATCCATGCGTTTAAGCAACATGACTCGATAACTTCGCTACTTCTCCAAAGAAAGGAAAGTAAAGGAGGAATTTCCAAAATTTGAGAACAGCAACCCAAAAATTTTGACGATACCAAAATTGCAAAGTTATTGATCCGATGACGTCATATCTCATGACCCGGGAAGATATAGGGTTTCCATAAGCGTAGTGCTACCACTTTTGAAATAAATATTCAATTTTATATGGTCGGACAGCAGGCATGAACTTACGGAGTAAGAAAAAGGATAAATCGATGGTAATTTGCAAACCATCCAACAAATTGCACTTGCATTAATTCATGAGGTCGATTTTCATGTATAGCTAATTAAATTAAGGATGATTTTTCAATTAATTCTCTTTCTGCTGACCATGTTTGGGTTTTTTCCATTTTCCATGGACTGAAAGGTTTTGCGCCAGCGGTCATTTATTACACGAGGAGATTTTGATTCACACATACATGGCGTCATGTCACGTCAATCAGTCACGCAATAGTAGTCTTGAATAGTGCATGTCTGGTTGTCATACAAAGCATGACTAGGAATCGTATGTACTACGAAATGAAAGACTGCATGCGAAAAAGGAAGTATTGTATCGGACATAGTATCGACTCAAAAGGAATCAATATCGTCCCTTCATTTCCGTCTGACTTTGTCCAATGTCGGAAATTTATGTTCGGTTTCTGAAGGTCAATCATTTTTCTCGTTTGTTCCATCGCCTGTCCATCCATGACCTTGGCTTGTCTCCCATCATCATCATCAGCATCATATTTGTCCACCAATTTTCTTTTCATCCAGTTAAGTACAGGGTGGATCATAATTTAGATTACCCTAATGTAATTGACAACCACGCCCTCTACAGTTGATGGATGAATCGGTCATTTGGGCGGTCCTAGTATATATAGCGAAATGAAAAGGGGAGGCTTGAATTACTAAACCACGCGACTTATGACCGTTGATTTATAATGCACTCTTGTTTAGACGCTCGAAGAAAGGTTTGACTGGAGCTGAAAGGCGAAGAAATAAAATATAATTTATGAGCCACACTGTAACACTTAAAGTTAGCCGGTGCGATTGCCATTAGGACTGGAGAAGCCAGTAGGTGGCCACCCGAGCGAATGGAAATGGGTAACAAATTGTAAGGATTTTCTTTTGTGGACTCCTGAGTTCCCCTCGGGACCCCCTTCTGAGGTCATGAATCAATAGAGCAACATGGAGTCATAGTCAAGCCTCTTAATCGCATCGCTTATTAGTTTCCCTCCCATGCCCTACATTCGATTCTACCCAAAGTTTGCTGATTAAATTGAAGAGAACTTTCCTAACGAGTTGGTGCCTGGGAGTACAACACACGGGACGAGAATTAGAATTGTTAGACATTTCCCTCAAAACTATGTATGTGTGTCAGGAAGGCCTTTTGAAATTTTGTTTGTTTGTTTTGTGGGACAGGTCTCCTAATCAAGGGAAGTGGCACTACTAGGCCATTCCATCCTCTTTGTTTCCTTTACATTTATGTCATTAGGTAAATATACAGAGTAGATCAGATAGCTGCTGTGCTAAGTGGCTAAGGTCGATCGAATATACCAGAAAGTCTTGCAATTTCTGGGAAATGCGGAAGTACGAGCTCGGATTAAATTCTAATCTGCCCTCTTAAGTCAACTTAATGGGTACTCTCATGATGTCCCGAGATTATGTGCGCTTAAGATAAGAATTATCAGAATTATGTGATTCTCGTGATATTGAAGGTCATTGGGTCATTTGTCGCTGGCATTTGGAGACAAAAATCTGATTTCTTACTATAAAATGCCTTCCCGGCGATAAATCAACTTTCTTCAAAGCGGTCCAACAAAATTTTAAAAATTGCATAAAAATATTGTAAAATTGATGGCATCGGCAGATTTTTCTAAAGAAATTCATTTGGGTGCGTTGTTGTCAAAATACCGTCAATAACCAGATTTTTAACTTAAGCGCTCGTCAGCGCCACTACACGCAACGGACTTTGGAGCGGAGTAGCTCCCTGGATCCTTAATAAGATTCTCTACAGAATGCATATCTCACATTTTGTCCGAATTCTCCTGATTGTTTTGACCAGGGGGGGTAAAGGTTACGAGGCACCCTGTATTTTAACTCCTAGAGGGTACAGAGGTGAAGAGACTGGGAATCTTTGAAACTCGGATCCTGATATCGTGGAAAGCCGAAAGTTTGTGAAGAAATTCGAAGAATTCGTGTAAATCCCGGAATTTAATTTTGATCGGTAAAATTTGTAGGAATTGGCAGCACTGGAGGAGGCTGAAGGTGAAGCTCAAGATCCATTGGACATCTCTTGGCCAAAATCTAATTGGAAAAAGCAAGTGACCTATGTCCTCGTGTTTCCAATCATGATGTCCCTGTATTTGACACTACCTGACACACGAACCCAAAGAGGAAAAAGATTTTTTGTTTGGGGTTTCGTTGGCTCCATCCTATGGATTGCTGTCTTTTCCTATTTCATGGTTTGGTGGGCAGATCGGACCGGTGAAACTTTTCGAATTCCTCCAGAAGTAAGTCCATTTTCTATTTCTATTTCCATTTCTATTTTTTAAGCTCTTCCAGTTAGCACTTAACTCGGATGACATTCATCCTTGTCCACATGAACACTTTCTCCTAGTTTTGAACAAAAAACTTGTCAAGTCATGACGTGTGTCAAGTGAAGCTTATCCGCTCTGTCTCTTCGGATGAACTTCTCGGAACATCTCTTACGAAACACAAACATTTGGTTAAAATTGGTTGAGGTCAAAATCTGAAATATTTATACCGAACGGTCACCATTTTTAATTAGCAAGTGCTTACATTATGTTAGCCTGTGTTAATATTGAAGGACTTCTTTCATAGACTAATTAATCTTGTAAGATTTCACACACACACACATTTAGAACTCGTACTAATTTCCAAAAGTTCTTGGGCTCTTAGAATTTTGGAACATTTCCAGGCTGCCTTGTCGAAGTTCAAGTCTGTTCAAGTGTGTCCGAGTTTGTTTTTGACTCTAGTCCTTTACCACAATAAGTCATTTCTTTTGAAGTCCATATTTTCCATGGAGACAAATGATGCGGTCTGGTTGTGCGGTCTTCCTATCTTTGTGTTCTCCCTCTTTATTGTTTCCATTCATTACTCTTTGGTCCTTTCAATTAATTTAGAACATGAGAGTAAAAGAGAACTCTATTGTTTCGTCTCAACTTTGGCGTCATTCGCCGAGGCTAGGACATGTAACTTTTCCAGTAGTTACCGCTCCATCTACTAATGAGCTGAAATTGTTTACAGTACACTTGCTGGAAACAAAGCAAAAGTTACAATTACCGCCTGGACGAGTTGTTTGACCTCTGACCGTGCCTGGAGTTTCTCCCTGCTATTAGGGGTACCTTCCGTAAGGCCAATTAGGAAAGCGACCTTACTCTAGACGGAAAATATGCGGATGTGTATTAACATACTGTTCATGTACGGAGAATGCCAAATACGAGGGTATTACTCTAATAGTTACAGATATATCATGAATGACCGATCAAAACCACCACGGGGTTGTATTTTTTTTTGTATGGTGAAAGGTTGCCAACTTTCTCCACTTTCTCCATCAGAGTGCATGCAAAAAACCCAGAGTGTATGTAAACTATTACATGTGCCTGTGACATTTGACCTTTAACATAGATTTTATATTCCAGAGTTGATTTTAACCTTTACACTTTTAACATTTCCAGAAATAGACATGATCTTGCAAAGATTACTATGTTCTATATTTAGAGTCGATGTCGAATTTTATGTTGAAGATTTCCGTGGTGTATACACATTTTGTAGCGTCGATTGCTTCATTCTCCCCCACGCAAAATAGAAGGTTTATTTCAATGTGAATTCGATTCGTTGATATTTATGCTTTGAACTTTAACACCAATTTCTCCGTATTTTTTACTTTGGTAGGGTAGGATGTGTTCAGACCTACGAGAAAGCATTTTGTTTATATTTCTTTATTGAAAGCTAAGATTTTCCCATTACATGCCCTGACCCGCGCATTTAATTTCCTCTAGTGACGCATTATTCCTGTCGTCGCGCGTCGAAGAGACTGACGGCGTTGAATTCTTAAGTATTTGTGTTTAGACCACCCATGGGGACACTCAAGTGAATACGGGAAATACGGGAGAAAGGATGGGAGAAAGTGAAGGATCTTATGTGTGAATGGAGGACGTACTTGTTTCCGACCGACCGACATAGCGTAGCGGGTAACTCCGGAGTCCGGGTTTTCTGGGTAGCTCTGGCTCACTCTAAATAAATGTAGAGTCCTCGTAAATCCAAGAGATTTTCTCTCTCGTCCTTCCCCGATCAGGATTTCCGACGAGGATCTACAGGGTCCCACCAATGTCCGTTTTTTATAAGAAAAATACAATTGGTCAACTATCGCTACTGCTTTCCGACAAAAACACTGTTTGTCATTGGAGGCCATATTATTATTGTCTTACATTCTAGACACAACGTTGTATGGCTTATATCCCCTACAAACATGTGTACGTGAACTGCTGACCTATATTCAAAACACCCACAGACCTAATGGCTACCCTTTAGAATCTAAACTAAGCTTTCCTTGGCTTCGGCTTCGACACTGAAGAAACATCGTAGAATTCTAGTGCTCTCGCGTTGTAGTGTCCCGTCTGTTATAAGGAATCGGTTTTAAAGGACGACGGACTGATGTTGATGGTGATCTCCATCTCCGTCCCACTCAAGTGCTTTCTCCAAAGATCCTTCCACGACAAAGCAAGATAAACTATCCTTTGTCAGTCTTCAACTTTTTTGTAACACACTTTCTTAGTATAAGTTTAATACATACGAGAATAAGAAACCCTCAAGCTCAAAGGATGGCGATGGCTGGGTAATCAATGCGTATTCTTCCGAGTCACATCGAATTTCCATTCACATTGTTGAATGCCCGACAGCATAGCGCCTGGCAATTTTCCAACGAAAGGATTACTGCCCAAAATTGGCAAGGCTTAATGTAAATACAGAGTTGCGGTAAGTGTGTCTTAAATGTAAGACATTATTGAAACCACCCTAATTAATTACGTACGACTGGACATATGGCCACGTCCAGGTTTCGACTGCGGGCACGGATTTTAGCACATTGAAGTGAGGAAAGCCTTGTTTTAAAAATAAGCATTTCCGTCTGTTTATATTTCATGGACTTTCACCCACACATTGCCAAATAGCCGGGAGGGAAGGCAAGAGCTTGATCTGGATGTAGAGAACTCAGTCTGAAGTCTGGGCGCGTGGAAATCAATATTTCCATTAAAATGGGAACATGTTTGCTCGTCGTAGCCGTAGCCGTAACGTGGACTCCCATTTTAATTACTTACTTATTCCTTCACTGCAAAACTCAAATTTGATGGATGATGTTATTAATTTCTGATATCAAATCCAAATCGTACGTACACGTGCTACATGCAGACATTTGGGATTTGGGTTTATGGCCTGCCACTGCCTGACTTGGCTTTAAAAGTATACGGCTCGTACTACTCTTGAATAAATGAATGACGTGTCGCATTAATCAAATTAGGTGACGGATTGCTGCATCTGGTGCAGGAATGGAAGGAAAGGAAGTTTTCTAGGAATCCAATATCAGACTAATTTTTAATTTACATGTTAAGATCCTCAATATTTAAATCTGATAAAGTGGAGACGAAATCGAGTCAGACACAGTGGTCCAAATTGAAATCGAATTTTTAGGTTCAAATTTTGTTAAGTCCTTAGATAATTGCTTTTTTATTCGGTCAAACTTATCAGGAATAACTGTTGTGAACGAGTGAACCGTATTTAAGAACTGCGTAACCAAATTTCTTTTCGAATTTCAATGCAAATAATCGTTAAAATAGACATTCGCCTTAGAATATGTCGCAACACGTCTCTATCCGTGGGTATTTTATCTGCATAGATTGTATTGCATATATTTGCCCTAGGGTAGGTACCCCTAGTAGGAGTGAGTTAGTTATTAAGTCAACCTACCTGGCTTTTCCGTTAAAACCCGAGTACAGAAGTATTGCACCCAATAATCAACACAAGGTATTCGGGATCTAGCATCGCTAATAATTTTTTGCATGGATAGAATTGTTGTTCATTCGGCCCGGGAAAGGTACCCCTAGTAATAGGAAGCTCTGGCATGAAAATAGCTGCTCCAATTTATCCATAGTCCAGCACTACGACCACGACGGTATGACGCGTGGTACTACTATTTCTATATTTGGACTCGTTATTAATTTTCTAATTCGAGTGAAACAAGAGATTGTAAACAGTACATGTGCTGTACGGGGAGAAAGTACACACGTGGTTGTTTTGATCAATTATTTTTGCAATATATCAAATTTCTCCGTGGTTGTTGAGTCGGTTGGATGGTCGACCGGTCTAGTGGGCGTGTAATATGGAACACACATAAAAAACGAAGAGAAGACTGAATATGCATATTTATGAGGATTGCGTATGTGGACTACATAGACAGACACACATTAGTTTTTGATAGATTGGAAAATCGATCGTTGAGAGAAAAGACCAGAAATCGTTCATCCTTTTCCTTTTCCTCTAACTTCACCATTAAAGTTCACTTTGGAAAATGATGGAATCGCGTGACACGTGAACTCGACAAAATCTAAACTACAACTATGCGCCATCACAAGAGTGGAAAGTTGAAGCCATGCTCATGCTCATGCCTGCATGAGCTTCAGTTTTAGAGTCAGAAATAATGGAGCTTTCAAAGTAATAATTTGTACTTACATGTCGGATGAGGAGGTCGACCTTAGGAGTTGACTGACCTCTCAATTCCTCTCATTCATAATCTAACAGTTTAACAGAGTTTGAGAAAACTGAAACGGGTTAGCGTAGACCTCCGGGGTTGTATTTGTAAAATCGGTTTACTTTCTTTACTTTCTCCATGAGGTTGCATAGAGAAAGTGCCCATTCTGTAGTACAATTTTTCCCTACTACTAGAGATACCATTGCTCAGAACGAAACTAATAGTAACCAGATCCATACAAAACACAAGATCATGGCAAATTACAAATTACCTTCTTATTTTCTTAATGTAGTTATGCAAGTTATCGTATTTTTTTAAAAAAAAGAGTCAAGACTTTCACAGAAAGAAATGCTGATTCTTGAGTGCAAGGATCGAAGGAAATATTCCACCTTCGTTCGTATAAAAATTTAACGTGTTTCAACAAAACCACTCTAAAAGTCAGCTTAAGAAGTTAGTAATTGCACTTCGCACTTTGGTCAGAATTAAAATTGGATGACATTTTTCGTCCAACTGCTCTGAAGCTATTTGAATTCATCAACTGTTTAGAAGCGTTGCTAGCAGCTTATATAAGTAGGTGATAGCATCGATTTTTGGATATTTAACACAATAACTAAAAATTTGCAAAATAGTACATTAAAACCCATTAAGGTAGGCACTTTAGTTAATTTTCTAGTAAATTTAACTAGTAAATCATAATAGCATACATGCATTTCTTAGAGAATGTTATAAATGAACTAGGGAGCCACTCAGCTTTAAAATCCGATACGCGCAGCAGCGCTGACGAGTGGATAGACACTTAAAAGACGGATATTTGAACGCTTTCTAGCCAGAAACACGTCCGAACTCATTTTTTCTTAAAGTCCATCGACGCAGACTTTTTTGCCATATTTTTCTGGATTTTTTGAAATATTGCTTGGTATGGAGAAAGTTGGTATGGAGGTTGGAGAAAGTTGATTTTCACTTCAAATTGAAATACCGTAAATTATTAATTCCAAATGTGTTGACCGCGAAAAATCAACGCTCCCCAAAACCGGTAAACAATATATAGGAAAATCTAAGGTGAAGAGGAAAATCCTTTAAATGTAGTAATAAAAATATAGGAGCGGTGATTTTATCCAAAAAAAATTCAACGTAATTTTGTCGATAAACCGTTTAAAATCAATTTTTGGCCGATTTTATGTATATTGCAAACAGTTTGACTTTTCGGGGTATGACCTTCACCAAAGTAATTTATAAGAGCAATAGTTGCAACATATCAAGAATGCAATCCGACGACCTACTTTTTCCTTATGGAATGTGCGGTATTCTTTCTTTCTCTGTCAGGGCCCTTTAAATTTTGAACTAATGTAATGAAAGTAGCCTTCACAAGTTGTAGCAAAAATTTACAAGGAATTTGGTAATAAGATCGTATTGTAAAAATACCTGATGTAAGATCAATGATGACGCTACTTTTTTCATTTGAAAATTTAATTTTGTCTCATGAAAGGTTTGATAAATGGGGCAGCATTCATTTTTTGACAAGAATTCTACATTCTACTTCTACTGATAAAGATTTCTTAAGAAGATCTGAGAGAAAAATGTTGAATAAAGTGTGTTACACGTAGAAAAGGTGATTGTATCCACGTGTTCAAAGTAATGTAATTCCTAAACTAAAAAAACTGTGAAAAGGAAAAGGAAATTGTATTTTGGAACTCCATGGCCTGGGTTCGTGCATATTTAATGTTGTTAGCCTGAAAGTCTTGCATTAATAAT
The DNA here is from genome assembly GCA_034694305.1 of Protaphorura glebata. Lineage (NCBI taxonomy): Eukaryota > Metazoa > Arthropoda > Collembola > Poduromorpha > Onychiuridae > Protaphorura > Protaphorura glebata. The sequence goes on along the minus strand of JAQFYE010001264.1, from coordinate 9,461 downwards.
TTCACCTTTTACGCGCATGAAGTGTACCTGAGGTGTATGACAAAAGTTAAGAATGTGCTCTGAATGCGTCAGAGCAATTTCTACATTTATAAGCGGACGTATGTTTTATTTTTAAACCCTTTACTCGTGTCCCGTGTCAAATTGCACGCTGATGTAATTTTTGCATGACGTCCTACCTCCATTTTTCTTTCCAAACAAGGACAAAATAAATGCCTTCCGTTTCCCTCTGTGCAAAAGAAAAGAAAAAACATAAGTTCGTAATGGACAGTCCAACAAAATGCGCGTACAGTGCGGTTCAGAACTTCGACCTATTATTTTAAGGTTTCCTCACGGTCCCAATGTTGACGACAGTGGAAACGGAAAATATTTAAAATCATTAAAAATAATTTCGAGATATGTGTTTTGAGCACTTGCTTAAATTATATGCACTTAATTATACATGTCAGTTTTTCTGAACCACCCTGTAAGTTTTTTATTCGTACCTGCCGGATCCGGATGACTCCAATTGAGGCATTATTGGTCCTTGGCAATTCCGAAAATACTATTATTTGCCATTCGCCCAGATTTGAGCAGAAAGGAAAAGAAAATAAAAGAATTAGACTCCTAGTCCTAGTCCTTGAAGCTCCATCAACTTTCTTGTCCTTGGAGGAAATAGGAGTCAGAATAATTGCAAAACTAAAAGAATTGAATTGAAATCCAATGATCTATTTGTGACTAATGAGAATAGTTCAGGAGAATCTAGTATGATATCCCGTTGGAAACCTTTCAAAAAAAGTTTCTTTATTCTATTACTTTTTCTGTACTCACGCTGAGATGGGTGGGCGACCGACCTTCTCCTTGGTGTCGGGTGGTTCAAAACTACGACAATAAGTTTCTATCTTATGTGAAAAAACTGAACTTAAAATTCCATAATCCACATTATGAGTTAAATTGGACATTTGACTCACAAGTTGTACAGTTGTAGTTTGAATTTAACTTTATTAGTGAATTTCTCTTATGGAATATGAGTCTTAATGATACTTTCCACCATAGACATTGGTAATCAATATAATTTGGACCCTATGTACCGTATTGTGGTACAAAAGTAATTTTGAATAAACCGTTTACTCATTATTCTCGGTCGAGAGCCCCTGAGAAATGTCTCAAGGGTTTCTTTTTCTAGGAAATAGTGAATGGAAAAGTCTTTGTATTTCACGATTATAATTGAAAAGCAAACAAATCCTTGTCTACTGTGAAGGCTGCATACTGCATAGCATAGGCTCCCCGCTAATTGCAAATGTTGGCATATCTAGCATAATATTAATTAGATCGCGAACAGAAAGTCAGTCTCAAGTTTTATCTAGTGTTCTAAATTAACATAGTTATTGCGTCCATCATCATGAGACTAATTAGGGAAAATAGTAATTAGTTTTTGGATAGCATTTGCATCACATTAGACGGGATTACATTACATATTTACATTACCATTGTTTCTTGCCAATCAACTACGTACGTCATTCACACGAAAGGAGAAACACGACGACGACGAGGACGACGATATTCCATTTCGTTTCCTTGAAATTAGACGAAAGAGTCGAGCTCGAGCATCTGTCTGATCCGGGCTGGGCAGGAAGAACTTTCACCGGTGAAAGTCTAAAAATAGACAACAAAATTACATCTGCCACTTTCAGATGTAGAAAGAAGCTAAAGTTGCAAAAAATCATATTATGTGGAGTTGGCAGTTGCCAGGATGGCAGACTAGATAGAATCAGTTGGTTATAAACGCTCGAGTCACTCAAAATGTCTCTTTTTTAATCCTAACTTACCTAATGCAATATTCAGCAACTTTTCAATTTTCTTATTTTAATCCTCATGTTTCTTTCGTTTATTACGTTGTTTGAAGGAAAATGATTTCCGGAAAAAAGAATATGAAATTGTGTAAAGTAGTTTTTAAAATGTTTGAAATATTCTTAAAGATGATGTTCCGAAGATCGGTTCAGAGAATTTGTCACGAACTGAAATTCGATTTTATCTTACTTACTTCAACACGGTCTGAAATGATTGTTCGAGAAAATTTCATTTTCTTAACACACTTTACTGCTAATTATCCCGACATCTAGCGATCCCTAGGGTAAAACCTCTGTACTCTATAACATGTGACCTTAATATGATATAATTATACGTAATCTATGTTACTGGGGCTATAAACCTTTAAAATACATTGGTTATGCATTTATGTTAGAACTTGATACACAGATAAGATTTTAGAGTTCATGTCTGTAATAGCTGACTGGTGTACGTTTTATACTAATTTCGTTGAATTTCGCAGATCATGGGACTGACATTCCTGGCTGCCGGGACTTCAATCCCAGACTTGATTACCTCCGTTATTGTGGCCCGGAAAGGACTTGGAGATATGGCCGTGTCTTCATCGATTGGGTCAAATATTTTTGACGTTTGCGTCGGGCTTCCATTACCCTGGCTTTTATTCTCTGTCACTCATGGAATGCAGGCGGTCAGTGTTACGGCTAAAGGAATGCTCTGCTCCGTCAGCCTTCTCTTTGGTAAGCCCTTCATAAAACGGTTCAATTTATTGAAAACTTGAGTACGTGGATTCATTTCTTTGCCATTTCGGATCTTTTCCCATTTAATGCATCTTTCTCTAATTTGGCATTCAAGTTGGTATGCCGCTGAACAAAATCTATCGATTTAACTAACCGCAAAAATCAATTAAATTGCATTCCATAAAATTTGCCTCTGCCTAGAAAATATATATGCTAACATGCTTCAACTCATTTTTTTTCTCCTTGGAGAAATGCCAATGGACCACTCTTGATAACCTTATTCTGTCAAAAAAATGTTGGAAAGTAAACTCTCACTTCTAACTCAAGCCATTTCATTCCGGTCCGATTCTGTCGGAAATTGACTGCTTCAGGAGACTGGAAGAGATTGCTTTCAAGCCCGGAAAGCTATAATAGCCAGAGCTATTTTGTCAAAACTAAACATTTTGGCCCACAAATGTCGAAAAACTCTTTGTTATTCTGTGCTATGATTGACACTGTTCTCATATTTTATTGACTATTACAGGAATGTTGTGTTTCGTGGTGCTGTCCATCATGTTCTTCCGCTGGAAAATGAATAAAGGACTTGGTATCGTCATGTTTCTTTTGTACTTTGTCTTCATGGCTGTATCACTTCTCTTCGAGTACAAGGTCCTTACGTGTCCTAACGTTTAAATAAATGAATTGAATAAATAATAAAAGATCAACATTCCCGCTACCACATCAATTCAAACAACAACGATCAATCATAGATTAAACATTGATAATAATTGAAATTGTCTCGTTATGAAATAATTAGAACGGAAAATGTATCATCTGACGACTACACGCGTATACATACTCGTCTAACTAGATGAATCAATCAAGTATTTGCGTCACAGTACGCTGGGCTGAGAAGAATTACATGAATACAATATATTATTATTATGTCGACGTTATTTAATTGTTAATCTTAAAATATTATACATAAATATGTTTATTTATTCGGTGGTCCGGGTTTTGGTGTGAAATACCAGGATTGGGATAACTAGAGTCTAGTTTCAACAAAATCCTACTAACAATTACGATTTTTATATAGAAAGACATGTTGTTAAATTACTAATATGACTAATTTACTATTTAATGTAGGTATTTAATAATTACGACTGCTTTTTTGTAGCTGTTTTACATGCTTTGTTTATCTCACCGGTGCTATAAAATCAGGGATGAACCTGGTACAACTATAATTATAGTGGGTACGTGTTTTTAGAGTGTGACATGCGCGCTTCCCAAATTTTCCCGCGCAGGGGTGGCACAAAATTTAAGTCATAAAAATAACTTTTAAGCCAACCAGGCCAGGTCAACCGCTTTTTCTATTTAGCCGTATAATGAATACCAGTTGGAAATAAATCTCTGAATAACGAAAATTGACTTCTGCGAAGCAGGAAGATTGGAATCTTTCTGTTGTATAGAAACTTCCATATAACGAAACAGCATTCATACAAAACCAGTGACCCCATCTAGCGTACGCTTTTTCCCATCCTGATTTTTCCTAACTAAACCTTTCATGAATAAAAATATCGCTTTGGTTATCTAAGGCCTGATAAGACGGCGAGCAATTTTCAGGACGAGTGGTGCCACTGGAACTACTCGTACATATTTTGATAGATGGCGCACGACTGAACAGATGTATGATAAGAACAGGACGAGCATTCTGCTAAATAAAAACTGTCTTTAAATTCATTGAAGCAATACTAGTTCTCTTATAAGTATTCTAAAATTAGTAATTAGGTCCGGTGCAAATCTTGAGGAGTGAGGGTACGATTTGAAAAAAATAGGTGAAATTTTAAAGTGTTAAATATTATAGTAGCATAGAATAACATCAGGTTAATTTTTCTCAAGGAAATTCACAGCTTTTGCCCAAAAAGTATTAACAAAGTAGCATTAGAAGAATTCTGAAATTTTTGTTAATTGTCTAAATTTAAATTGTAAAGAAAGTAGAGCTGGTCGCTTATTTACCTGCTCGCACGAATTGGAGAAATTAAGGAAATGAAATACAAAGTCTACGTTCCCACACTACTATCTTAATCATTACAATAGTAATTATCAAATCGCTAATTAATTAGTTAATCAAAGATACACTTTGTAGAATACAAACGCAAGATGATGGTACAATGGACTCCTTGCAAATCGGACACTGAAGTAAACGAAATTCGTTTAAAGTTTAAGAGATCTGCGGTAATTCAGTTCGAATTAAGGAATTCCGATTTACAGAGAGTCCATTCTACATTATTACTTGAATTTCTGAGGGAACTGGGGCTGTGAATGGAACGAATTGTGTAAATGGCAATGAACGTACCTTTTACCTTAAATCTTAATGGAAATATTAAATTTTAAGCGCGAGGATTGGTTTGGTGCTAATTTGTAACACATGTGATGAGGTGAAGGAGAGTTTAAACGCGCGCGCGCACGCGTGCACGTGCTCGTATGTACCTATCCAGACTGCGCGTACGCGCATGGAATGAAGGAACGGTAACCGCGCCACCGCATGACGCACCATTTGCGTACATGCGTATTTAAAATTATGTTGAACTAATTCTAGTTAGGTAGCAAATTAATTTAATATTTAATTAAGAACTAAATTATATTGAATTGAATTGTCTAAGAATAAGAGTATTCATTATTTATTAATATTTCCTTATTAGCGCTAGGAGGTTTTCAGCTATAGCTATTAGCATATATAGCACTATCCTATTTATGTGTGTAGACATGAAAAGACAATGTTATTATATAAAGATATCATATCAAAATGAATTCCGTTGTAACATTACAACTATTTGAATTTTATTCGTCATTAAAACGATTTCTGTTTGAATAGTATTTTAATTTGTTCGAATATGTTAACTTTTTACAATTCAGTATTTATCTGAGGTGATGCTTCCATCCATTACGAGACGGAAGCACTTCATATAATTTACGACTTTTGACAAATGTATTTAATGGCGAAGGATCAATTCAATTGATTACAAACAACACCAATAAGTACTCAATGTGTAGACTTGACGGATTTTGAAGCTAGAGTTCGGTTTATTCTGGGAATTCCCGGAAATGGACAAAGAAGAAACCGATCTGGTTTGGAATGAGTTGGATGTGTAGTGATTCCTAATTCCATCACTCTTCGCCCACTCGAAACTTGTTCTTGTCAATTTAAATTGGAAATTGAGTACGACCGTCTCACGCGTACATCGAAATGGTGTTTTCGTTTACACGGAAAGTATTTCATCACTAATTGGACAGTGTTGTGGTCGGTTCAGGATATCATTTGAGTATTTACACTTACAGTATCCGCACATCGTGGGTGTCAATGCTAGATCTCTGTCTCTAGGATATCGATTCATCGTAGCATTGCGGTACAGGTCATTCCTCTGTGACATTTTCCGAAAATCCTCAACACCAGTTACTATTTCAAATTGTCTACCCACTCTTTTCATACTAACTAGGGAACTACTTAGGCTGTCCGTCAGCGATTTGCCCCAAACTTTTTTTTCTGGAAGACATTCACCCCAAACCCTCAAATATATCACCAGCTCGAGCAACTCTTAAAACTCGATTTTTTAAAAAAATTTGAAATTTTTTAGAAAAAGTGCAAAGAGTCTTTGTTCTCTAGTTTTTAGCATGGGATATAACATGTAACTTTCCCCCAAAATTGATCTCAAAACCCAATTTTTTTTTTCAAAAATTGTAATTTTTTTTTTCAAAAACCAATTGAAATGAGTAGAATAATAAATTAGAAGATGGAAAACCTCATAATTTTATATATTTAAATGATTTTTGTCCAGAAATCAATACTTCGTGTTATAATATTAAATTGATATTATTTCCTGAGCGAAAATCATTTAAATATGTAAAGTAATGAGGTTTTCCATCTTCTAATTTATTATTCTACTCATTTCAATTGGTTTTTATATCCCATGCTAAAAACTAGAGAATAAAGAGATCTCTCTCTGCACTTTTTCTAAAAAAATTCAATTTTTTTTAGAAATCGAGTTTTGAGAGTTGCTCGAGCTGGTGATATTTTTGAGGGTTTGGGGTGAATGTCTTTCAGAAAAAAAAGTTTGGGTCAAATCGCTGACGGACAGCCTAAGTAGTTCCCTCGTAAGATGTAGACAGATGCGATTGCTATTGTTAGAACACCAAAACCAATTACCCAAAAATATTCCAGGGTAGTCGAATTCTTTAAGTTAGGAAGATCGACATGTACATATAGGGTGGTTCACTAATTCTCTGCTAAAATCTGCACGACGAATAACGGGATTCCCCTAAACCGCCTAAATCTTAATTCACATTACTACATATTCACATTTTCTTATTTTTGAAAAATACAAATTTTGCATTACTCTTTTACTCGCAACCGGAAGCATCAAAATTTCAACTTGGACGCGTGAATGAGGTGCGGTCAATGTAATGAATCACCCACACTACGTAACGTGTACCAAGTAAAGTTGCATTAGTAATCCAATCCAATATTTCCGGGAGAAACCCTCCAGGACAGTGAAAACGTTAATTAGCTCAACTATCACAGATTCCAACTGAGAAGTAGCCCAACGCCTGCAATTCCCCAACCCAAACAATTATTTTCTGCAACAAAATATGGAAACCAAAGTGCGAAATTTGCACAGGACATGTTTACTAATGGCTTTCTGGTATTTCAGTCCATCTGTCTACGAACGTCGAATCGAAATGTACGCAAGGTATTGTATTGTATTACAATCACGTTTGAAAATAAAATTACCTTTGCTCAGTAATATGAAAACAAATGAAACAATTCTTCTCGTATAGACGTCTGCAAGTACAATGCGAGTATCTAGTTATAGGATTTGAACCCATTACATAATGCAAGGAACTCGTCCGACGATAGTTGTGCTACGGCGTCCTCATATTTATGTATTTATACTTTATAACAGATAATTTAGTACAATTTCCGAAATAAAATGACAAAATGTCAGCTTTTATTTAATTATTTGTCTCGGATTATGATCTATAAATTATGACTAGTATGTATTGCCACTGTTGATACGAGCGAACGTGAACACTGATTATTTGAAAGTGAGGAGCAAGGACGTTGTCCAACTGCTCAACCATTCAATCACAGTTGCTTTCGCGTCCTTTTCCATTCGCAATTGGACTGTTTGATATCTGGATGATGGTTTGTACATCTCTGACATTGCCCAAGTTGTCGGAAGAAGGACAACATAGCTACCAGATTCACTTGAAAGTGCAAAGGGATATGTGAACAAATGAATTTTGTCACCCAGTCTCACGCATGCGTAAATGGAGAGAGACGATAATATTCCATTCACCAGTTTCATGATTGGCAGAAAGTGTTTTTCGAAAGTTGAGCCCTGCAGTGCATTAAGAATGTAAAGTTGGCGGTACAGGTTTAATGCATTTCCTCCGGATATCTGAGCTTGACTGAAACACCGTAACATAGTAATACTTCAATTAAAAAAAGGAGGGGGCATAAACATCATCTGAAAGTGTACGATGTTAGAAATCGCTGGGATTTTTATATGTTGTCGTTGTCGCCAGTCCCAACTTTAACAACTTTTGTGAAGGTACTACCCCAAAAAGTCTAACCGTTTGGCCGCAGAAATACAGAGTGGGCCAACTGTGAAATGCCAACTGTGCATTTCTAGCGGCCAAACGGTTAGACTTATGGGGGTACCGCCTTCACAAAAATTGTTCAGAATGGAATTCCCTATATACAAATATCCTAGCGATTTTCAACCGCGTAGGTTTTCCTATATGTTCCGCTTTCTTCCTTGTATTTATTTTATTTACAAATTCTACCATAAATATCTGAGCCAGAAGTTTGTGCTGAGGATGTAAACGTACTCAATGAGCAGTAACAATTTGAGGTGCGTGACCCCCTCGTGGATTGTCACCCATTCCAAAACCAAAAAGCAAAGGTAGCAAAAAAATTTGTCACGAGATTCACGTTTGAGAAGGGAGAAGAAATATACAGGAGTCTGATTTTGTCAAGCAGATGGAGAAAGCAAGGATGGCCGCTACGGTCATAATATGCATTGCTATGCGAAGAAATTTCTCTCTTCGGTTCCAGGTACTCTTTGTTGAAGCATAATTGTCCTAGATTAAAAGAAAGGAACAAAAATAATTTTTTCCCAGAAAAAAATTAACATGAAGCCAATGAAGCGTGACTTGGCATTTCGTGGTGCGGCAATCTTTCTGTAAATGCCTGAAACCTGTATTGTAGAAAGGAGGGGGCACAAACCTCATGAGAAAATGTACGCCTTTGGAAATCACTCCACTTTTTATGTGTTGTCGGCAATGTCATCCTGACCAACTTTCGTGAAGGTCCTACCCACAAAAGTCTAACCGTTCGGCCGCTAGAAATGCACAGTCGACATATAGGGCGAAAGTAAAAGTGAAAGTCACTCACTTTCACCTTACCTGCATGCCCACTCTGTATTTCTAGCGGCCAAACAGTTAGACTTTTGGGGGTAGGACCTTTACAAAACTTGTTCAGGATTGCACTATCTACAACATATAAAGAATCCAACCATTTTTAACGCCGCGCTATTTTTCATAAGGTTTTTTGTCCCGTCCTTTAGTGAAGTTTCTATATAACGAATTCAATCAAAATGCGATATGTGTATGTTTTGGTATTTATTTTACCGAATTTAGAGTTCAACAAGAGAAGTTTAAACACCTGGTTAATATGTTCCAAGAATATTGTATGAACAAGACATTGCGTTGTACGAATGAGAATCTGAAATCCGTGTATTACACACCCGTCAAACCGTTGAGTTTTTTTATAGCCTTCAAGAGTGACCGGAATCCGGAGAATTACAGGGTGTCTTCTTTTTTATTTGGCCACCTATCAATTGCTCTCCTCACTTAACCTTGCGAGCTAGAAAGTTG
>JAQFYE010001263.1:0-24337 GCA_034694305.1 Protaphorura glebata | reverse complement strand
CAAAGGGCGCCTTAATTACTTCCATGCCCCTAATGTTAAATTCACAGGGGCGCACCGGGCGATCGCCCGACCTCCCTGATGGCCAGTCCGGCCCTGGGCTAGGCTGGCTTCATGAACGACATGTACCAATTTTATACCAACATGCCATGACCCGAGAGTTGACATTAAACAAATATGCTATAGACTGACCGCCAAACGAGATAGTATCAGAGGAGACGAAATTGGGGAGGGACACTACCTGGGAACAGGTAACCAATCGTCCATCCGGAAGCACAACTTCATAGCTCAGACAGATACTTTGGAAGAGACCATATTTGTGAGAAGACGTCTCGATCCCGGCTCCGCATATTAGTCCACCTTCACATTAATTCATCGGTAAACCAGAATGGCTGCTAGGAATAAAATATTACACTGCGATACTACCTTTCATAAGTCTAAATGCGGCAACCTTCCATGAGTTCAAACTGCAATATATCCGTCAATTCTTTAAGTACAGGGAGTTTCTTACTTCTTAGACTGCTTTGAAATTGGTGCGTCGCAATCTCACTTGAATGTTTGTTGACGCCAGTGCAAAAAAAATGTATAAAATTAATAAAATTCAAAATCAAAAAAGATTAAAATTTCAAAAGAAATCGAAATTTGGAAAAAATATTTTCAAACCTATGTCAAAAAACAATTCGGATTTCCTTTTCAATTTTGAATTTCATTTTTTTCTACGTTCTGATTTTTAAATTTTAAACTTTTTTAATTTTGAATTTTATTTATTTTGAGAAATTTTGGACTAAAATTTCTTCGGGTTTTTTAAACATTTTTTTGAACTGGCGTCAACAAACATTAAAGTGAATTTGCGACGCGCCAATTTCAAAGTGGTCTAAAAGATAAGAGACGCCCTGTACAGGTTCAGGGGAATGGGCACCGACTTTCTTGTATGTACTGTGTCTTTGAGCAGAAAAATTACACTTTCATTGAATTCTGAAACCTTTACAGGTATGTGTGGGTAAAATATTTCCACTTTCCAACCATACAAAGTTCAAAACTGGAAAGCAGCAGTGAAAAACTTCAACCGTATTTGAGCCACTAAAACCTGCCAGTTCAGAAACTGGCAGGTTTTAGTGGCTCAAGATTAGAGGTAGTGGCTTCTAGAACAAATCCAACCCTATCTCTTTTAAAGAGCACGAATTTAGCTTTCCAAACATGCATTATTTTACCAAAATACTTCAAAAATTGAAGGAGATATTGCAGTTCGAACTGATGGGAGGCTGCCGTATTTAGACTTATGAGCGGTACGGTATCAGACGTACCGACTGTTAGTCCATAGAACTCAGGCACAACTGGAAGAGTCCATCCTCTCTCCAGTAAGTATGACGACAGCCGTCCCGTTGTTATCATTGGTTCCACCGTGATTGTCTTTGACACGTTAGACAATTTTAAAATTAATCATTCGAAAGGCAAATTTGTACGGAGTTAAATAATTTTACGATTACCCGGCTGCCAGTGTCTAAACTGATGACCTTTCCTAAATCAACATTGATTTGGGTCATGGAACTCTTGTAAATTGGCTTTCGGTAGGATAAGCTCATCCCAACAGGCCGAGCAGTACACATTTTATTTTTTCTGCCATTTCGTATCCAATCCAGCACCTAGTAGTTAATTCAAATAATGCTGATCCTAAGTTTTATCATCGTAATAAAGACTAATGTAGGACTTTTTGTCTTACCTGGTCCTGAACACCTTTGACCTTCCTTGCGTGGATTTCTGGGGACGTGGTCGACGCAGAATATTTTTGGACAAAGTTCCTACCCAAGAACCATATTTTAACAATTCCAAAGAAAGGGAGTAAAACAAAAATTACAAAAGTTAAGACGACAGCATTCATTTCAACGGAGAAAGAAATTTTTTTGCTAAGTCGAAATCAAAACTTGTCACTGCAAACTCACAACTTGCAATGAGTATGTGGAATTGATTTTAACACTCTTCTTTGATCTTCTTTATGACACGACTATAAATATTTCACGTGGGAAGGGAGAAATTTGCTTATTTGTATAACAATATTTCGTAAGAAAACTATGAATTACATGTACATGTAAACTTGTTTCTTTCTTCAAGGAAACGCCATTCAACGAGAATAGTTTGAGATAACTCGTTTGAATTCTTCAAGGAAAGTCTATAAATATTTCCCGTGGGAAGGGAGGAATTTAATTATTTGTATGTTAATTTTTCGCAAGGAAAACTATGAATTATGTACATGTACATGTAAACTTGTTTTTATCTTCAAGAAAACGCCATTTGAGGAGTGTATTTTAAGATAACTCGTCTGAATTCTTCGAGGAAAACTAATTGACTAAAACTGATTGCTTCCTTCTTAAAGAAATGATTATGAACGGATGAGTAAGAATGATTGTAAAGATAAGAATGAAATTAAGTTGGGATAATTTTTTTTGAGGAAGGAAAATAAAATGTCTACTAGTCACAACATGAAAGAATTAATTTATTATTAACATTTATTATTTATTAACATTGCGTAGGTTGCGCAATGTGGGAACGGAATATCCGCATAATTGCGGACTTGCAAACAGTCCGTTCCCACGCGAAAAGTATGGTTTCAAGGGTTGAAATTCCTGTAGTCGTGTAGTCCCAGCAATGTGCACAAAAAGAATTAATCGGTTGGATCTTGATTACGATTCAGAATTGGCTTGCAATCTGGTCTGTGCTTGGTTGGAGTGCCTAATCTGGAAAATTTTTTTATGTCATAATGTCCACAGTATTGTGGAAATCAAGTAATGTGGATTGCGATATCATTGAGAGCAATGTGGCGGATCCACATTGTATCCCGTACCTCTAGAATAATAAAATAAAATAAGTCAGATATGCATAAACACGTGCCAATTTCAAATAACTCGCTAACAATTATTTTCTTATCAATTTCAACAGGAGATTGGATTGCAAGAATTATCCGGCAAACTGTAATTATATGGCTTTGATTATCTTCATTGATAGCAGTATTGTGAACATTTGGAACCAATTATTAAATACGGAATCTGTAATTATAATGCAAACGAGCCGAAGTAATAATTTAAATATGGCATTCATTCTTACAAAGACATGTATGCTCCCTATTTGATCTATTGTTGAGAAATAATAAAGCCGTCCTCGCATGGATTTCAGTTAGATTTGAGAATCATCTTGTTCATCCGCCTTTGTGTCGAGTTCTCTTACATATTTATGCCACTCTACTAGCTAGCTGTTATATAGGGTTCCACTGACGGCGTTTGCTAAATCAATTGGTCATATTTCCCAACAACCTACGACATGTCGACGAAGAACAGAATTGGAAGACAGGTCGCAACGCCAGGGGACAAGATTTTGCAATTCAAAACAGTAATTGACTGTGGTCAGCCTCGGGATGGTGCTGACCTCATTGGAAAATTTATTGGAATGCTTGTCTCGTTGTTGGCAAAATTATTTCAACAAGACAAACTGGTTGACATGTTAATGGGTCTCCGCGTAATTGGTCAATTCAAACCGAATCAGAATAAGGTTTCAGCTCAGCTTCCAAACCAAGAACATGCTAATGAGTTTGAGAAGATATCTCGAAATTTTATTAATCACATCGCGATCATTCAGAGACTGCACACAGAATAATTGAATAGGTACACAGAGATTCATGTCAAGATAATTACACCGTGTTACGTAACTCTCTGCAGGTGGATTTCCCGACGAGTCGGCCCGCAGTAATTCACACATTTTTAATTACAATTTTTGACACATGAAGTCAGTCATACATAAACAACTCAACAATCACCACCACCGACACATTTTTGAATGAATTAGTTTTGCCAGTGGAAGATTGGTTTCATTCAACTTGTTGTATGTTCATGTTGTATTGTTGTACCTTTCACGATTACACCCATAGAATACGTTTTGTTTGGTTAGTATAAAAAGTATTGACAAGGAAGGTACACCAAATGTTGGTCGAGTTGAGTGTGGAGGCCTATGCTACTTTGAAGACCATCCAAAATAATGGTGTTGTGCAATATATTAGACCGGAGAAATCAAATTTTGAATTTTCGAAATTTTGAAAAAAATTATTTTATCAAAGGTGGGGGAAGTCTTTGTTGTCTGATTTTTTCAATGTTATAGTCCATAAGAAAAATCCCAAATTGAATTTGGCGTTTATAATATGTGAGGCGTGAGTTAGCAAAATAACATTGAAAAAAATCAGAGAACAACGACTCTCCCCCCTTTGGTAATTTTTTTAATTTTTTTTTTCAAAATTTCAAAAATTCCTTAAAATTTGAAATTTGATTTCTCCGGTCAATATTTTGCACAACACCATTATTTGGATGGTCTTCCAAGTAGCATAGCCCTCGACACTCAACTCGACCAACACTTGGTGTACCTTCCTTGTGAGTTGAACAATAATCTAATTTATAATAATTGTAGGTCAGCTTGATATGCATCAACAATGATATCCTACATTTACAGACCAGCAACTTGATATAATGATAACATGAACCGTCTCCTGCTTAGGCTGCGGATGATGTAATTAACTAGTTTCTTACAAGAATCTGTGTCCCAGAGCATATAAGCAAAAGAATCACTTAATTGTCATTTTCCCTCGCCGCAGAACATCAGTATATGATGACCTTAGAATTAATTCCGAGTACTGTCATGAATGCGACATTCAAACAGAAAATGAAGAAATTCTTTGGATGCACGCGTATTCAGTAGGAATATGTTTCATACGTAAACAAGCGCTGGATCCCATCCTTAGTCTCATCCCAATATTGGGATATCGATATTGCGGTATTAGAAGATACCAAGACTCACACTACCGACCTGAGGTGGCACAGCTGATATAGCAATATCGATATTGCGACATTACGACTTATTGTGACTATCGATATCGATTTGAGAGGTGTAATATTGTGGCGATAGTGGGGTAAGGGAATACTGCATTAGTGTAGTCATGTGTGTAGTGTAAGGTACAGGAGCCGTGGGACTTGAAAGTCCAGGAGTTCAGTGTGTGTGTGTTTTTGTCAGTCAGACTCTAGCTAGGGACCAGAGAGGTCCATTATTTAGTACTCTCTGAGTTAGCCCAGTAACTCCAAGTTAATCAGTCTTCTCCGAGTTATTTAGTATCCTCCGTAGTCAGTAGTCAGAGTCAGAGTCTCGACCAGCAGTTAGTAGTCCAGTCAGTACAATATTTAGTATTAAATAAAGAATAACCCTCAGTCGGGTTCAGATGACATTAATTCTGGTGTAAGTGTCCAAGTCTTAATTTATTTAGTAGAATTGACCAAAGGGGTCATCAGGTGCCTACCATCAGAGTTACACACATCCTCACATTAGGTGCGGGGTAATCAGAGACCATTAGTGCCTACCATCAGAGTTACACACATCCTCACAATATCGCAATTGTCGATAGCGTCGAGAGACGCGATATCGATATTACTTGCTCAGCTATGCAATTTGACGTGTACTCCCGTGTACTCCACTGTTGAAGTGTGCAATTTTATTAACATGTAGCTGGGTTAGATACAAATTCTCTCGAATAGTCATACTAGGATACGAAACAAATTGTTATACGCTCTGGTAATAATTGGTATTTTACTTATTGCGATATTACAATTTCGCCAAATTGAGAGTACCGCATTTGTCTTACAGACAGATATTTCGATATCGATAAGTCTCTAGTACCGACCAGTCGATCTTTGAGAGTAATCGATCGAAAGACCTCTCAATCTTTGAGAGTCTCGCGATACAGATTCGCGATTATTGGGTGCCCTATATCCGTACTGCGTTATTAATGAACGCCTGATGCTGATGTTGGCTATGGTGGTCATCTTCATTGACTTGATTGACATTGTCAGAGGCTGAATTAAACACTTTCACCAGTCGCATGCACTATATCGCTTCATTTCATTCATCACTGTTTCTTTGTCGACTTCACGCCTCAATAATGTAATCGGTTTGTTGAGTAATGGTCGTAGAGGAGGACAAAGAGGTAACAAAAATAAGAAATTGAGTAATGCCAGCAGCCTGAGCAACCGTTTGAGGGAAGAGGGCGTGCATTTTACATGGTGGGTCTAATTTGGAACGCTTTGCATTGAAAATGATAAACCTGGTGAGGCCTCCGACCGACCATGTTTGACCGGAACGAAAAAGGGAGGACATCGTCATTAACAGGCATTAACAAACGGACAGGCTTCTCTTTATACAACATTCACAATAGTTATTCGGCAAGCCAACCGCTGTAACATCCAAAATCCAGTTAAAACCAACTTGCCCATTAGTTGCCGCAACCAGCGACCTTTATTTGAACAAAATATTTTAAATATTACTGACATTAATTGGAAAGTCAATTATGCAGTGTTTTCGTGATGCTCATTTAGACACTGATCGAGGCTTCCGAGTTATTGAGCGTCCGCTTGTCAGTGTTAATTCGGGTCAACTAAGGTCAAACAAAATCTTATAATCAAAAAGTATAGGGTAGGGTGGGCTAATTTTGACAACATTTCTGCGTAGACTTCCCCAGGCCTCGCAAAAATTCGATTTGACCGGGATTGAACATTCAATCAATGGGTATTCGTCGTTCGTAACAAATAAAATTATTTTTGAATTTTTTGGTTTCGGTTTCCAATAGCAACGGCCAATAAGGAACAACAATCTGAGAAACCCTCAAAAACGAAGTCGTGTCCAAAATTGACAGCGACGGTACCCAAACCTGACCACCTGTTTTTTCTTTGCGCTAATTATGACCGCAAGTCAGTGTCCCAATATTGACTGTAATGTATTAACGTAGTTGTCGTTTTTGGGACCGTCCAGAACTAAATGAAGCTGTAATGTGTTAAAGGTGGTGGTCATTTTTGGGACACACGCCCGATTAATAAATAAATAAATTCAGGTAAATTAAATTATTATATCTCGGAAAGTATTGTTTGTCATGTACGGCCCGACTAAATTTAGGACACATAACTTCCGGCTAATTTTAGGACGCGGTTTTAATATGCCAGATGGGTCTAGTTTTCTTATGGTGACACAATTCGAAAAAGTTGTTAGAAGGGGGAATATTTTTTCAGTTTAGAGTCACATTAGTGCAAATACGAATTCAGGAATTGTACATATTTATTTTTCTCAATGATACCCTCAATCTTCCGGTACCCGACTTTTCCATTCCCGCAAGCTACCATATTGATCTTGATCTCGATTTTGAGGGGTTAAATTTATTTTAAAATATTTGTCGGTGGTTTTGGGTGAATAAGCAGAACTTCTTTGCCTATTTCACGACGAAATCTTTAATTTGAGCGTGGGGGCGCGCCACTCGCGAATTGTGGCCTTTCTTAGTACACCGGTCAAAACTAAAACAAGGTCAGTGGGTCAGTCTACCCTATTCCAGAGTTCAGATACAAATCTTTCCATTCCACTGTTCATTATAAAAAAATCTATATTTTCCATGCATTCTGAAATCTCCACTGCTGGGCGGATCTTAAAAAATTCCTGAGCTTTATTGAGTGTCATCAAATGTTTGTAACTCAACAGGGAATAAAGGAACTCACTAAATCCAAACAATTACAAATCGAACATTCAATATCACAACATCTAAAGTACTTCAAATCCAAATGTCATTTAACAACATATCCTTATGTACATGCACATGCATGCATGGATTTCTCACTTTAGTATATGTATAAGTGTCCGCATATTGTTCTTATTCAGACAAAGTCCAAAACAAAGTCATAAAACTAAACCTCGACTTCGTCCATGACATGAGCTCCTTTCGGTTCACTTTAACTCCTGTTTATGTTATGTATGCAGAACTAACTAGGAAGTATACTCCCGAATAGTCAGAGGCGAAAGAAACATTTTCGGTTCATATTTCACAGCTTCCAACTTAGTAATCGTTTTGTTTCATTTTGATGCGATTCGATATCATCAGTCCTCAGTTCTCAATTTGTAGAGAAATTGGTGTAAAATAATGAACGGAGAAGCAGAAAAATTGACCGTGACCGGGCATCAGGATTTGGGGTTTAACAACATGGACATAATAGAGAAACTGAAAACGAAGCAGGACCACGTGGAAGAAGTCAATGACAACCAACTTAATCTAAAAGGTGGTTAAAATGATAAGACTCGTCAATTAATTATATCGACGATTACTATGAATATTTCATAGCTAACTGGGAATAGTTATAATTTTTCTTTTTCTGTAACATTCACAGAATTATGTGACGAAGAAATAGGCCGTGCAGATGATGAACATAGCGGAAGAACAAAGGGAAATTGTGTGAAAAGAGGAATTTCTCTGACAGAATCTGTGGAAACAGCGGTCTCTGTCCCGTGTAAAAACTGTCGTAAGAAAAAGAGACACCAGAAGGGAGAGGGTCATTTTGTTCAGAAAATACTTGCCAAACAAGTGAACGCTAAAGGAGAAGTTGTTTATTGGATGAATTCTTTGAACGCAAAGTAATTTTGTATTAAATTATGACTACTTCATCTATAATTTCCAAACCTTCGCTATTTTTTGGTAATATAGCATTCTCATTCTCATTCTACTCTTTTTCTAATTTTACAGCACGTGCGCATCAATCAAATGGGAACCTAAAGAAAATCTGCCCCAGTTTCTGGTTGAGGAGTTTGAAGAGAGTTTGGCTAAGCAGGGGATGCCGAAAACACCTGAAGAGTTAGAACTCTTGCTGCAGGCTCAGGAAGCGGAAGACGCTAAAAGAAATGGACTTCTAATGTTGAAACCCACTCAAGAAGAGGATGTGAGTTTTTTTTCTTACTAGAATATTTGTTACGAACTCTACGGATCGTAATTCTGAGTACTGGTTGTTCTGGATTCCCGCGAATACTCATATTCAATCTCAATCTCGCCGAACTACTCGCGATTAATCGCCAACTGCCATATGAGTGTAATGTTAACTTTTTATTTTTATTTCAGGGTGGACCAATTGATCCAAATGATACGAACATTGATGAGAAACGAGTGAAAAATATCCATGGTTTGGTTCAGACCAAATTGTTTCTTGTAGAATTTGAGGACGGATCTGCATTTCTTGTTCCGACTGAAGTGTTGCAACGAACACATCCAGAGGACGTGATTCAATTCAACAAAAACAAATTATATTGGGAGTGATACATAAACCATACGAACTTCTCAATCCTTCATATTTCACATTAATTATTCTGTATAGGAGAACCACATCCAAACTTAGTATGCATTGTTACTAATAGCACTATAATATCTCCCCGTCTAATTACTAACATTTCATTCAATCTGTTCAACATTCAAATATCCTAGGGTTTGAATCCACCTGGTTTAATGAACTGTACGAATAAAGTAAATAATGATGAAGTGAACGTCATCAATTGATATAGTATCTACTTATATTTTATTCACCGGTGAACATAACTTATCAATTTAAATGGTTTCATTCAATTTCATATTAAGTCGGTCGTGGATTGAGCTATTAATTGTTTCCTGTACCAAGACGATACGTATTGGATTTTCTTGCCTTAATTTTTGAGTGGCAGGAAAACAGCACTTGACAATGACGCTTGTACGCTGTGCCATATACCTATTATTCGCAATTAAAAACAAATATACCCAAATCCAAGCAATTCCAACCTTGACAAATATCTATGTATGTTTACAACATTTAAAGTTGAAATTCATATGTAGACATGATCCCCAATCCCGGTGCATAAACGTGACCTTTTGTACGACTCTAATTTACTTAGTTTGTATACATGTACATACGTCCACACATCATTTTCACTTTATAATTTTCCTTTAATATTTTGTACATGTGTATACACGCATTATTTTTCAGAGTATATTTTTCCTTTAACACTTCAAGTGCGTATGCATCCGACATCAGATCCAACCGAAAACAAAGCCATAAAACTTCAACTGACTCAGCACTTGGTGAACGAGAACATCTCATTTTTCCTCCAGTTAAATTTAGGTTTATTTTATCCATGTACATAAGAAAATGTACAAGGTGTATCATAACCTGTTAGCAAAACAATTTCATAACGCAAATTTCACAAAACACACAACTGGATCGATGATGGACCACAATGCCTTAAAAATCTGGAACCGTCAAGACTCCTAAGTTAGAACCAGTCGTTAGATTGGCAAGTACTTAATTTGAGTTGATCGTAAGTGTCGAGATGCCATTGTTTGATTTGATTTCAACAATACGACTCATTTTAGAGATGTAGTCTACATTTAAAAGGACAATATGTATAGTGGCATTTTAGAACGTTTTGAAATCAGATTATATGAAGCATTTTTTTTCGGTCACCCAGTACTAATTTACGGAATCTCGTTAATGTGTACCACATATTGCATGGTGACATATTTCTGGGCGCCCCTGTGCTGTATGGAGCCGTTGGTTCTTTTCCCGCTCCATTTTCTAACACTCATCTCCATTGTTTAGGTTCATTTGGACTCCAGTCGTCGTCCTCCGTTTTCAGTTCTTCTCAAAATACAGAGAAACAACTTCGTAATGATGAATGAAGAAGTGACTGTAACCCCATCGCTGGATTTGGACTCTAAGGTCATCAGCGTGATTGATCAGCTGACGACGAAGTTAGACAACGTAGAAGTCAAAGTGAAAGACAACCACTTTAATCTGAAAAGTGGGTACAAATAATTAAAACAGAAATTCTGTCTAATTTACACTCAAAGATTACTGTCAAAAATGTTCAATATTAATTCTAAAAATGTGATGAATTCTGGGCGGAAATAGGATTTTGATATTTGGAGTTAGTCTGACAATCAATAATCAATCCATTGGTTATTTTCAGAATCAGTCATGGATTTGTCTGAGGAAGTAACGGGTCCTGGAGATGATGAACATACCGGAACAACATCAGGAAAACGTGTCAAAGAAGAAGTTCCCCAATTAGTGTCCGAATCAACACCAATCAAACGACGGCGCAGGAATTTTGACTTTTCTGGTCTTAAGAAGAAGAAAAACCCGAAAGGGAAGCAATATTTCGTGGAAGAAATTCAAGGGAAACATGTCAGCGCTGATGGGAAAGTCATCAGTTATTGGATCAAGTGGGAGAAGTACTCAAGGTAACTAATCATGTTGATGGAGAATATCATTTCAAAATTAACAAACGTTTCAAAACATATGTAACTTAAGCTGTGATTTTCGAAGAAACTGTGGGTTCTTGAGAACTTTATAATTTTTTACTATAAAAGTGGCCGGTGCACAAAAAAAAACTTCCGTACTTTATGTTTGGCCGTCGAATCAACTACTATATGAACTTTTGGAGCCTAATCGTTGAGTTGCATTCCCCGTGTGTATGGGATTCGACATAAAAACTGTAGTTGTAATTTCGTTGTATTGATATTTCTCAGCAAATCTAATACTTGGGAGCCAAAAGATCACATCCCGCAGTTCATAGTTGATGAATTTGAACATGAGTTCGCCAAGAAGAGGATGATGAATTTAAGGACTCTATTTTCTGCTGAGGTGGGTCAGTTGCCCCTTGGTGAAACAGCTCATATACGTATACCTACAGCGTTGGGAGGAACGCAGTACGCGGAGGTTAGTTTAGTCAATAATAATGTAGCAGAAACTAAATCTAAGGGATTACACACATTTCATTATAATCTCGATTAATCGCGAAACACTAGAGGTGTGAAAGGGCCGGCTTTTGCCGGCCCTGCCCGGCCCGGCCCTACAAGACTTCCCGGCCCGGCCCGGACCTTGTGTCCGAAAAATTCGTCGGCCCGGTTCGGCACTGCCCTTGACAATTACAACAAATTCTCGGCCCGGCCCGGTAATTATGCATATCTTCCCCTTACAAGTGCCTTTTAGTCTGTTTATTTTACTGTGAAAATACTTTAGGGCCGGCCTGGCCCGGCCCTGAATATTATCATTACCGTCTTGGTCCGGCCCGGCCCTTCTATCGAGAAAATTCGTCGGCCCGGCCCGGCCAGGCGCTTAACAGTTATGTCCGCTTTTCGGCCCGGCCCGGCCCTAAAAAAAAAAAAATTATTTCGTAGAGGTGTAATTTTACACCTCTACGAAACACCCAATCTACACAAGTACTAAGCACGTAATGGTTGAATTCCGGTCTTGAATATGAATATATGTGTTTTCGGTCAATGGTTACGGGAAATGCCGGACGCTGACTTTAAAAGAATGGAAAATCCACTCCGGACATCCTATCTATAGACATCCGGATTCTATGCATTTTTAACAGTCAGAAGGCGTTGGTCGAAATTATTAAAAGCCACAGACAGCGCCACCTTTGTCTGTTGGAATTCTATTGAATTCAGTAAGTAGCTTGGTCCCAGGTGGGTGTTCGCTTGGATTGATTGAATTTCATAGTTGAAATTAGCACCTTTCTCAAAATGAATTGAGTTTGATGTAATTGAAAGTCAGTGTCATAGGTGAATAATTTTTTGTTTTCTTTTAGGTTAAGGCAATTTGTAACGCTGACATGAATTTTGATGATAAACGTGTGAAGAAAATCCATGGGGTCGCTGACACTGAAAATGGCACACGGTACTTTCTTGTCGAATTCGAGGACGAAACTACATTTGTTATCGAGGCTGAAGTGATGAAGTGGACGTACCCCCAGGAGGTCATTCGTTTCTACCAAAGCAAGATTCGTTGGGAGTGACAGAAAAACCAGTTGAGCTGCTGACATTTCCAGAGCATAGTTTACAGGGATACCAATTGCAGCAATGTCTCCCGGCCTATTCACTAACGTTCAGTTCATTTGGATCTGAATTTCAATATTTGAGATTTCACAGAATTATAGAAGCGCAGCTTGTATCTACTCTTTTTTTATTGGGCAGCATGATGTTGAGATAATCCGTTCAAGAAATACCTGCGAAAGTGCACTTTGAATCAATAATGAGATTTTAAATGAAGGAATTTCATTCTTTAAGAACTTTTATTCACTGAACTTAATTATTTTGTTACGAACATCCACAATAAAGTATCCAATATATTTGAAAATTTCAATAATGCTGTTCGCATTTGTGCCCGGATCGGATGAATCATTACGATCATATTTCCAAAACTAATATCATTGTACGGATGTTGTTAAATGTAAGTTACAATGTCTTAATTCTATGGCTCCAATGGTTTTCTATCTAATTCAGTTGACCTTTTGTCCAAACCGAGAAAAGTTTAATCTACAATATTTTATTAGTGTGTTGGAAATAATGATAAATGTAATTTGAAGTCTAATGCTATAATGACAATTGATTGTATTTACTAGGAAATACAGGGAGTTATAAGTTACGTAATGGGTCGTATGTTGAGTGTGAGGCGGAGTTATTATTTATATTAGCTCTCTGAAGTTCGAGCTTGACTATTTGCTTGAGTTCATGAAAACAGAAATGGATTGTGAGCAGCAGAGAGCTTATAATACATGTACCCGAATTTTGAACTTATGTTCGTACAGTACTAGAAATTACGTTGAGTTCCATTTCGGCTGATTTTGCTGATTTCCATGACTCAAAACACAATAACCAAGCAGGGACCATTTTTAAGAACTCTCTTCTCAAAGTTTTACCCAGTACAAAGTAAATTATAAAGTTTACAGAACTATTAATGATGATAGGAAGACAGGAAATGGCTTCAATTGTGGAGAGTTGGATATTGTCAAAGACTATAATAAAATATAGGACGATTATGATATGTATGGAATTACACACAACAAAAACACCCACGACCCAAAGGAGCATTTTAGTCAGGGATTTAATTTCAGCCTCCTCTGCTTCTCTCTTGTTAGAAGGTACCGACCCAGCCGACTGCATTGAGCTCCGGACAAGGTTGGATAATTTAATCTAAAATTTAGAAATATACATATTCAAAAATAAGTTGAATGCTGACACGGAAAATCGAAATCGATGGAAAATACTTCATGTGGCGATTACCTGCTGAAGAATTTTGTAGTTGAAAAATCCAAGGAGAACGAACGGGAGTACGTACATAACTGTAACCCAGACCCATTCATGATAAATAGATCTGTACGTTTCCATTCTCATTAGCGTTGGTTGATAATAATCATTCCAATGTTTGCTTGACTTTGAATAGTAGCTCCATTCGTAAGATTCAATCCATCGTGGAAAGTTCAAGAGGACCGAAAATATCAAGATGGCCACTATGGCGATTTTTGAATTTTTCGATGAAAGTAAGCGTTTGGACTTGAGTGGCCAGCAAACAGCTAAGAAGCGTTCGAAGGATATAAGAACCGTGGTGTACACTGACCCAGTATAACCTGTCAAAAATATTACATATATATTTCCTTTAAATTTTTATGACTGTAATTCATATAAAGACGCATATATGCAGTTGGTCTATAAGGACATTAGTACAAAAAGCCAGTCCCGACTATAAGTCAGTCACAGGTACGAACGAAGTATGCAGAAGTGGAATAAAGGCTGAGCGTTCTTATGTGTTATCTCTCTGACCGGAAACGCTTTCGGACGCATCATTGAGAGATAATATACATAACCAGAACCAGTAGACATACAAATTCCAATACTTCTCGTACCTCCTGCATTAGGACATATTGTGGACTGACGCGAGATAACGAAGAGAATTCAACGAATGATTGAGAATGGATTTGAAGGGTATCCAATCCTTATTGTCACCTAAGGTACGTGGTGGTCTATTCAAAATCACCAACAAAAAAGGAAAAAGTGTTAAATGATTAGTCTGTAAGGAACCGTAGGTTCAAATCGGACTCTAATAAATGAACATGTTTTTTTTATAAAGACGCATATATATCTAGGTCTGAACAGGTTATACAATATGAGTAGGGTGAAGCCACACACATTCCCAGATGTCCAGTCACTTCAATTCTACCACTCAAACTCAGTAGACAAGAATTATTTACTCCTAATTTTCCATCTGTTCATAGTTTAATGTTAATATTGTAACATCATTAAATAATCCGAATTTTTGGTTCTTCGCGGGACTCCTTCCATTGAGAGAATTTGGCGAACTCACTTTAGGCACATTCCAGGAAATCGACCGTCCGACCAGAAAGACACGTTAAAGCCTCCAGAGATTATAGTCTGGAGAGCAGACTGTATAATCTCTCTCGACAAACCCCAACCGAGAATCTCCAGTTCAAGGTGAGCACGAGATAAGAGCAGGCACAGGCACAACACACATCGCCTCGTACTTGGTTTCTTAATATACATCACTAATATTAAATTCGTATGTCTAAATCATTCCATTCATAGATTCACACCACATCATAGTTTTAGCATTGATTGATTGATTGATTCAGTATATTAATGTGTTAAGTTGCATTACCATTGCAGTTTTTCCAAGCAGGAAAAACTATTTCTTTAGCGTACATTTTTGTTTTCTTGTTTACATTTATTAAGTGGAGGTTTTATCTGGCGTAGGAGTCTTTTAGGCTTAGTAGTTTATTTTTACTTAAATATAGATATACTTAAATACGATAGACGATAGTAGATTGTGATATTTCCTTCGAATCAATTTTATATACAATTGTGTGATGAATGTATTATTAACCTGATTTTTTTGAATTGAATAAAAGCCGATTCTTTAGATTCTCAGAAAAAAAAAGCAGGAACATACTCACTGTCTAACCTATTAGTTTGATATAGGAATAAAAGGAAATTGAAATAGAAATTGAAATAGTACTAATATTAATGTATTGGAGTTTCCTGTAAGTAACGTAGGAGGATTTCTGGAGTCTGGTTGTCTGAAATTTAAGATCATTAGGGTCACATCATTAATGAACCTACTGTAACAACCCATCTGAGTGGTTGTACATTGGAAGGTTGGTTGGAATTGCAAGCATGGTGGAAATAACATTATAGCACCGTGGGTGCATTTTGCCGGAAAGGAAAAGACCTGGGTTCGGTTCCCAGCAATGTTAACTTTTTATCCACTATGGGTCAGCGCGTAAAGATATGAGCGATGGATTATAGAGAGTACAGTCCCACACTACAACTCTTCTACGTACCAGTTTTGTTGAGTGGATAAATCAAAAATGCTTGAACATCATCCTGTTCCGCCATCCATAAATCTTCATCAACCGTAAAATATGTTTGTTTTGTTCCAGCTTTGAAGAATACGTTGTAAAATATCTTCCCATTGAAAATTGAGCTCGCAATATACGTAAATATAACCAAGGAGTCACACATCGTCAGACTCAGAAGAATCAAGCCTGAAGAGTTTCTCAATTTCTTCCTTAGGAGGACACAAAAGCTAAATCCGTTTCCAACAATCCCAATGAGCATCAAGAGTGACAATAGAAAGTAGTACGTGTAAATGATTATTTGTGGGTCCTGAGATTTCACGTCTTCTTCGGTACCTTCCCAACTATAGGTTTGATGGAAAAACATTTCCCATTTCTTCGTTCTGTCTCGTCTTCTGAATGAGACAAAACGGACTCTTTCCTTTTGTTTTGATGACTCTCTCATTGTCCACATTTCATCAGCAAAAGTGTCTGGGTTAAATCCTGCGCCCATTAGAAATTTCATGGCTTCACCAAATTCGTATGTTTTAATTTGTGGTTCAAAATCAAATGCGATCATCATATACGTCAGAGCATGGCACTTGAGAATTGAGAGTAGGACGGTCGGGCTAATTATGATTTTGGTTCCCATATCCACGCTATCAATATTTGGAAACTTCATGTCAAAATTTTGGAAGACATTTTTCTCCAATGTCCCACACCTTATGAATGCAAGTGTTTTCAACTTGATGAATTCCACAGGAGTCGAGAAAATCAATTGAGAATCGGAGATTGAGAGGTAAGTCACCGATTTGGTAAATGGTAATTTTGAAATATCAATGTTTCTCTTCACGCCGTAAATGTGAATTGAACTAACGTTGGTAGCCGTTCTTAGAAAATCGTACAAAGTTCCGTCAGTCACCTTTGTATCTTCTAACGTCATGTAATTCAGTCTATCACTGAATGTTATGCAATTCACATGCATTTCGGAACTCATTATTTCCACATTTCTCACATTCTCTGCGTTGTATATTGACTTACCCCCATTACAGTTTACGCCGACGAATTTCAATGTTTTTAAGTTAGATTGGACTTGAGTACCAGCACTTCCGTTGTTGTTGTTTAAAATTGAGAGTCCTGCAAAGTTCACTTCTGTTAAAGTTCGAGGTAACTCGAAGAGGTCAACCATTTCCGTCGTTTCCGAAATATACAGGGTGTTAAGGTTAGTGGCTGTGCTCAAAAGGTCAACCATAGTTCCATTAACGAAAGTCGTATTGATTAGTGTGACTGAGGTCAGGGAATCACTGAATGTTAGACCATTCGGGTTTAGCACTACATTCTGAAGAACAATTGTTCTGATGTTCTGCAGAAATTCCGGCACAGCATCAATATCCCACTTCAACATGACCAAATTTAGGTGCATGTTGTACAAGTTCTCATTTGGTAGAGATTTTACGTTGACATGTTTGAAGTGTGTGGCGTCTCCGGTTATGATAAGCTCACCGGAGTTTCCAGCCTTCAGTATTTCGACCTAAGTAAATTAATATTTTAATAAAATATCACATTTATTTAGAAAATTACTAATTTGCTTCCATTCACGTAGTTGATTTAATGTTTCCACTTGGGCTGGGACCCCTTGAACAGAACCAGTAACAAATATCCTGCCGGTAAGAAAAAATGGAATGAAATCTGACCCAATAAGCCGATTTCAGGGAGTTGTGAATTATTGTACAAAAATTTGTAATAATTATTGTGAATCAACCTCTTCAGCTCGCGTCTCGCTTATTACTGCGAAAGTTAACAAAAATATCGACAAAGCAGCGGCAATAACCAGAGAACGCATGATTCCTGATTCTTAAGATTATCTTCAAATTGGAATCCACTGGAAGAACTTTTTATTACGTTGGAGCGCTTTTGAGTCAATCCGGATTGCAGAATGCACTGAATGCGTTCAGCCCGTCTGCTCGTGCTTATAATGCGCAAACCTTGGCTCCTAATTAAACGAACTGACTTAGTAATTACGAATATGGAAGGACGCGAGCATAATTTAATTAAGTCATACCACATTTTGGTGATTGCAGTATTTGTGGTTTTGCAATCTACGACTCCGGCTCCATTTTACACAGTTAAGTTACTAGTACAATTTGCTTTGAGCTAGTCAAATACTGAGTTTTGACTGGGGTTCGAATTCATATAATCACAGCTCAATAGAGTTTATACCAATATAGAAAATTCCGGTTGGTGTTAATTAAAACGCACACTAGGTCCTAACCTCGATCATATTGGTCGAGTCCGGGCTAACTAAGAGAGAATCATATGAAATTAGAATGTTTCCAAACATAATTTTTGATTCGAATCAAATATGTTGTCGTAGACATAGTAATCGCCAACTTACCACTCGTTAGTTCTCTCGATTATGACTCAACTCTTGATTCACATTCTTAATTATAACCCAAAGTCAGAAACTTATCTGATTATGTCATTTATCATCATTCGTTAGTTCTACCAAAGAAATAGTGAATCATACAATTATTCCAAGCCAAGTTTTGCGTCCCTATGTAATTTTACATTTTCTAGGATACGAGGCCAGTTCTTTTAGTCGTGTGGTGTTATAACTTCCCATTTTCCTGGAATACTAAAAAGATTGTACGATTCAGGGGACGATATTTAAGGATGATTTGCAAAGTTTGAGCGTATTCGGACAAATACTGTCTTCTACCGGCGATATTTTAAAATTTGGTGTCAAAACGGGCTTTCACTGCCCGCTTGACCGTGTTTTCATCACTTAAACAGATTGTCTCATTTATCGTGCGTACCACGAAAGGATTAGCGAACCATGTAATATCCACGTCTGTTCTATTGGGTTCCCAATGCATTTTACACTTTCGGGGACATATGAGATGGGGCGTAATGGAGGTCAATTAAATGTTGCAAATTGTGAGCCTGTTCAAAGTCCAAAGTACATTTTCCAGACTTTCAAATAAATCCTTAAAAATAGCAAGCATTTGGGACTTAATTTATGACCCGCAGATTGATGATAACGACAGCAATATTTCCGAGGACGACATAATGTTGAATAATCGTTGGACGGTTCATCCATATACATTTCTAGCATTTGTGTTCCCAGCGGATATTCATGTCGATGAGAAGGACCTATTCCGAATCGGAGTGAAATGACGGGCATATTTCCCAAGAGGATTTGTAATGAAGACTATTTGTTTTAATCACCTAAACAAATACATCTTAGATCAGCAATCCAATTCGTACACGTCGTCACACGTTTTGTTGGATCGATTCCAAAGAAAGAAAACTGGAATTGATGCAATTCAATGTCATATCGCTTCGTTAGTTACTCTCGAGTAATTTAATACATTTTCTGATCATCTGTTGTAACTGTAGAGAACAATTAACTCTGAGTGGACGATTTATAAAACTGTTGGCGTTGACGAGAAAGTACATATAATGGCAATTGCAGACCTCAAAACTCCCAATTCTTACAAGTTCGGGGATCAGAACATTTACAAGAACTATTTTCTAATCTTTGAAGACCACGGTGAACGACATTCGAAGTTTGTATTATGGTATGCAAATCTTAATTACATATTTTAACGAATTCGAATCGGGAGTACATTCATCAGTGTACATAGCGGTTTTACGGTCATGCCCGAACAAAACAGCGATGTAAAGATCAACATATACTATTTCACTCCACATAGTCGTGTCTATGAATTTGCCATACTATAAAAACTTCGGCCTATCTCTTCAGCAGATACATAAGTATTGGGCTGAAATCGCTTTAAATTTTGGAAAGACAGGTGTTGCTGTAAATGCTTTTCTTCACTATTCCTGGTTTGGTTTGAATGTGAGAATCTTCGTTACGCGATTGATCAGCTGGAGAATTGTAACGTTCACATGATGGGCGGGCAGTACCTAATGTATGTACTTGCAAAAATGTTTAATTTCACTTTAGTTAGTACCAACGGCTACAACGACAGAATTGAGGTTGAAAGGTTCAAGTATAGATATAATCATATTTGTCCAAATTGTGTATCAAATTTATCAGAATGACTGTATGTGGTGAAGACACAAATTCCAATTATTACTACAACTCGTGGGTTAATTTACTGCGAAACTATTGAAAAAGTATTGCTGGAGAACGTGAAGTTGGAGACTCTATTCCAGCCGTTCATTTGTATGGGAGTGTTGGCAAGTTTCATTTCAGTTTCATTTGCTCATATCGGCAAAGACAAGTCTGCATTCTTTAATACATTTTGTATAATGGTAATACAAAGTGTATCAAAAATGACAGTTTTATTTTGTATCTTATCAATTGGTGCCGTGATACTCGGAAGCATGTACGAATCCACTGTTACGAGTCAGACCGTACTCCCATTTGAAGCTAAGCAACACGAAACTCTGAGAGAAGTTCTGTCGTTAGGAAGGAAGATATCTGTAACGTTGAGACAATTCCGAACTGAAAAAGAATGGCATAATGAGAACTACAACTTGTATAATGGAGTATTCCGTAAAAATAAGATTGAGGCTGTACAGAACCGTAGTTTCTACTTCAGAAATGGGCCTCAAATCGGGGATGCAAACGACATTCTCTTGAACGAAAAATACACATTACATCGTGCAAAAGAATTGATCATGAGCCATACGACGGCGGCAATGCCAGAATTGAAGTGTTTTTACATCGATGAAATTATCGACAATACCCCAGCGAGTTGGATATTCTCGGGATTCTTTCGAAATCAACTATCGACTACATTCCAATGGCTACAAGACACCAAGGTGGAATCACTTGTGATCACCGTAAGGATGCACCTGAAAAACAGGATTGACCAAGGTATCTATGAACGATTGAATGGGTCTGGGAATTTTAAAGGACAAAGTGAGTTTGCTCCATTGAAACTTTATTCAAACATTTTGGTCAGTTTTCACTTGTTCGGTTTGTTAACTGTTGTAAGCACTGCTGGGTTTGTTGCTGAATTTATTTGGTACCGGCGTGTGGATATCATTCGAACAGTTAAGTCTGTATTACACTTCATTCTCTCTCTTATAAGCAAATCTTACTGGATACTTGTCAACTTGGTGTGGAAGGTGATCCGAAGTGTGAAAAAATGATTACGAATTCAGACCACAGAAATTCTGTAATTCTTAAGCAAACCTGTCATACATTTCAGAAATGAGTGATCTTGAAATGGAATGCTATGGAACGTTAAATAAATTGGTCACGCAATGCGTAGTCAAGTGGAACTGGATAGCGGCCCACGATGGCCCAAGACGGCAAGGAGTATGTTGACAAGAAGCTTGCTACGTAGATCCCATTCATTGGACCTGAACCTGTTATTCCCGTGTCGAGGAAAATTATACGATCACCGTAACGTGCGTACATATACACACACACATCGAAACTTCTACGGTGGACCAGCAGTGGAACCACTGCTCTGTCATGGGTTAGGAACCTTAGCGACAGATTAATTCAGTGTAAGTGGAGTACGTATCTCCTAACAAGAGTGGATAAAATACTTACAACGTAGTTTGCCCCATATTTATCACATATTATACGTATTTCTAACCAGTTTTGTTGAGTGGGTAGATAAAAAATGCTTGAACGTCATCCTGTTCCGCCATCCATGAATCTTCAACCGTCAGAAATTTTTGTTTTGTTCCAGTTTTGACAAATATATTATAAAATATCTTCCCATTGAAAACTAAACTCGCAATATACGTGAGTATAACTAACGAGTCACACAACGTCAGAGTTAGAAGAATAAACCCCGAAGAGTTTCGCAATTTCTTCCTTAGCAGTACACAAAAGCTTAATGTATTTCCAATAATGCCGATGAGCATCAAGAGTGAGAGTAGAACAAAGTACGTGTAAACGATTATCTGTGGGTCTTGAGCTTTCACGTCATCTTCAGTGACTCACCAGTAGTAAATTTCTGAAGTAAGAGAAAGTTTCCATTTCGCCTTTCCGTCGTCTTTCTTGAATGAGACGTAAAGAACTCTTTCCTTTTGTTTAACGGACGCGGATTCGTTGAAACCTAGATCCGTTAGAACTTTCATAGCTTCTCCAAATTCGTATGTTTTAATTTGAGGAGCGAAATCGAAGGCGAAGTGCATGTACTTGAGATGATGGCACTTGAGCATGAACAGAAGAACGGCCGGTGTCACTATCGTTCCAAATTGCATTGTAACACGTTCAATATTCGGGAACCGTTCATCAAAATTTTGAAAGGAGTTCTTCTCCAACGTCCCACACATCGTCAGGGCAAGTCTTTCCAGCTTGATGAATTTAACAGGAGTGGTGAAAATCAATCGATAATTAGCTATTGAAAGTTGAATCACTGATTCCGTAATTGGTAATTTTGAAAAGTCACTGATTTGGTTCATGCTGCGAAAACTAACTGAACTTACGTTAGTAGCCGTTCTCAGGAAATCATACAGAGTTCCATTTTCAAATTTTGTGTTTTGTAATTCAACGGACTTCAAACTGCTACTGAATGACATCCCATTCACAGTCACTGTCGAATTCATCATTTTGACATTTTCCAGGTCCTCTCCAAATACTCCATTGCAGTTCACGTCAAGGAATTTCAATTTTTTTAAATTGGGTAAAACTTGAACACCACTTTTGCCGTTGTTTAAAATTGTGAATCCTTGGAAATCGACCTTTGTTAAAGTCCCGGGTAATTCCAATAGATCGACCTCTGCTACCGTCCCAGTAATAGTTAACGTTTTTAGGTCGCTCGTTGTACTCAGAATTTGGCCCAAAGTTCCATTCACTATCTTCGTGTTGTGCAATTTCAGACTTGAAAGCTCATCACCGAAGGTTATGTGGTTTGGATTGATTGCAGTGTTCTTCAAAACAGTCTTTTCGAGTCGACTCAAAAATGATGGTGGATTTCCATCTATTTTTATAATAGTGTTACTGAGTTTCAATCTTGTTAATGAACTCCGGAATATGTCAGTAATTGGAGATGGTTCGGCAGAAATTGAAATACGAATGTCACCCATGTCTTCAATATTCATTTCCTTAACAGTGGTCGCGGTTTTTAGAAAGTCGGAGAGAGTTCCGTTGATGAATGTTGTATTAATTAGTGAGACCGACTCCAAAGAATCACTGAACATTAGGGAGTTGGGGTTCAGTTCTACCTCCCTAAGAACAATTGTTTCAACTTTCTCTAGAAATTCAGGTTCAATTTTATCCCACTTTAAATTGATAAAATGGAGGAACATCAGAAACATCCCGACTTTAGAAAGGGATGTCAAGTTAATGTCTCTACGGTGTGCGGCATCCCCTGACATGGATAGAAATCCGGACTCGCGAGCTATAATTATTTCCATCTAAACCAATATTTTCATAAAAAATCAAACATTAAATTATTTATTCACAATATTGTGCTTCTCATTTAAATATTGAATTTTAACCTCCTCAGCCGGTGTCTCCATTATTAGTGTTAGCCATAACAAGATTGATGTCAAAATCTGCATTATTCCGTGAAATTCGGATTCCCTTCAAGACGAAATCAATTCTTTACACCGTCGTATTGCATTCCAGACATATTACTATTGGATGAAACTCCAAGACGTACTGAAAATATTCGAAAGGTACAAGCGTAGTTTCACTAATTACTTGGATTGATTTGCTAATTCAGAAGGAAATAGTCGTGTGCGTAAATTAATTAAAACCCTGACACATATTGATGTATGCCCCGGTTGCGGTTTGACAACTTACATTACTAGCTCTTCGTTTGAGTATAGTTGGGAGTAATTAGTGTTTAGCAAACCAAACAATGAAGTACTACTACATGTGATTCGGGTAAATTTCTAAAGAGCCAAAAGTTTATACCATTAATAAGTTCCCAGCTCCATACGATGAAAAAGTGGCAGTCGGAAATGACAACATCAAATGTAATATTTGTCGTCGAGTCCGTTTTAAAGTAGCGAGTTACAGAATCAAAGGACTTGGATTTTTGTAGAAATAATTACAGCAAAGAGTTAGACAAAGTCGTTACCCTAAACTCAATTTATAATTATAACACATACTTGAATGTTTCATATTATACACCAATACACGGTAAATAAAGTTTGAATTGAATTTAAGAGAAAATTAAGTCGACGGATCGAAACACCTCCTTCTCACGACTCGATCATACCATTTGCAAACCGACCAACTATTTATTTGATCAAGAAAACAAAAGATTTTACAAGAATATCAGATACGCAAATTTAGTGTTGACGCGACGCGATAGTGACCGATAACCTTAAGGACCATCTTCCCCCGATTTTGCATGTAAATTTACGTTTAAAAGAAACTCAGGAAATTAGGCTTAATTTCTCG
>JAQFYE010001262.1:0-24338 GCA_034694305.1 Protaphorura glebata | reverse complement strand
TTTCACATTCACTTTACCGCCCACAGATGGCGCACCACGGTCAAAGGGTTCCTCACGGACTTCTCCACTTACATTTACCTTGTCGCTCGACAACACCTACTTCCAGTTGACCTTCGACCCGATTTTTCGTCACCTTAGCGGCCGCATTGGCAAGCGTGTATTCGATAACCAGATTTCACTTCGCATAGCCGCGAATGGTGGTCTCGGCCGCATTCCTGAATGCCTTTACAGAATATTCGGCACGCGTTTGTCTTAGAAAATACTATTTATGGAAAAGAAAATGCAAAATGCTAATTGCTATATGCTAAATGGAATATCCCATTTAAAAGGAATATTCGACCGAGTACCGAATACCTGGCCAAATTACCGGTTTATTGTTAAAATATTAATGAATATGGTGGGCGGATTGTTGGTGTCAGCACTAATGCTTTCCAAATTCCAACACATAATTGCGGTTTCGAAAAAAGAAACAGAATGGTTGGTCTTACTCAGATTTAAAAAAAACGGGTGTACGCCCTGCCAATACCTAGAAACGACGATTATAAAATAGACAACGACAACCGATTTTTTTTTTTAAACATCCGCCGATGACATCTGTTTTATGATAATTTGATATTTTTAAAATTTTGTTGGGCCGGTATGGGGAAAATAGATTTTCCATTCCCTTGGCATTTTGGAAAATCAATTAGATTTTTCCCTGCCAATGAAAAATCGACTTTCTCCAAACTGGCCCAACAAAAAATTTTAAAATTGTATAAAATTGCAAAAAAAAATTGTTGCATCGACAGATTTTTCCTAAAAATTTATTTTGGACATGTTCTTGTCAAGAAAAGCAGACTTTTGCAGGTGTTCCCATGCCGCTTTTTACTGAAACGTTCGTCAGCGTCGCTACGAATTTCTCAAGTATAATGGCTCCCTAGATCCGCTATTAGAATCTCTACAAAATCGATATCTCAATTCCTGTCTAACCGGCGGCCCTTGCCGGGGGGCAAAGGTTCACGAACTTAAACAAAATCAATAAGACCCCGAATCCACATTTAATTAATAATTGGGAAAATACAAATACAGATATAGTACAAAATTAATCAATGATGATGAATGATTGATCTTTCTTTGAAGAATCTTTGTTTGAACGAGTTACCCCAAAACCTAATTTAAAAAAGTGTCCCCATCCACTACTCAAAATCCGAATTTCAATAAAAGTTTGAACTTTTTGAAATAAAGTGCAAAAAGTCTCTGTTCTCTACATTTTTGAATGAGATTTCTTCTGGAACTTTTCCCTAAAACTTTACTCAAATTAGTTTTTGGGGTAACTCGTTCGAACAAAGCCGACTCGGGCGAAATCGGAGTGTTGCACCTCGGGAACTTCCCTCGTAAATACTTATCCATTAGTATCTGCTCCAAATGGACAACGTTCCAATTTCCTACTTCTTCGTCGAAATACTCGCCAACTAAATACAATTATGAAATTAAGAAATAATCACTTGGTGCATTTTATTTTGAGTCTTTTATTGATTTCCTATTGGTAATTTTTAATGTAATGATATCGCTTGTGGTCGATTTTTTCAATTAAAAAAAAACTGCAAAAATAAAAGGGATTTTTTAACACATGAATTCAAACACAAATAAGCCAGCTGTCTTACAGTTTCCGCTTACTATTAGCTCATCCACTTTCACATTGAAATAATAATTCAAAATGAAAAAAAAAAAAAAACATTGTGTGAATGGAAACCGAAACTATGTGTAGGGGTTTCATGAAAAATCCATGTCCAACTTTTATGAAGAAAAAATCTCCATGTAATTAAAAAAAAATCTATATAGCGTCTTACAAAAACATATAGACATATAGTAAACATTAATTAATTTGATAAATTATTATGAAATCGGTTTCGGGTAAAACGATCCGTTTAAACTTAATTTTAAGAGGGCTAAAAATTCCTTTTCCCACTCCTTGAGTACATAATTCTGGTTAGGAGTCTGATTCCGTAGTGTGTCCACTCTGTTCCTAATTTCTGCTCTCATGTTTTGAATTCGTTTTTTGACTTGAGCTTCTGTAATCTCTTCCCCGGTTGACTCTACCACTCGTCTTCGCAATTCTTCAAAAGCTTGTTTCTTCAATGACAAAGTTCTTGTACCATGGGATTTTTCTAACACGATCGGAAATTTTATAACTTCAAGCACAAATGCTAATTTCTTTTCGTCATTCTTCTTCCACCTTGCACTCAATCCTGTCACTATGGTCATAAAAAAAGTTTACATTTTGTAACAACAACAAAAAATAATACGGGGTGACACGTAACCTTTGCCCCAACCTGGTCTGGCCTACCCAATCTGAGACAGTCGGAGAAGAAATGAGATATGAATTTGGTTGAGAATCTCATGAAAGACCTAGTGAGTCATTGCGCTTGAAGATCCGATGCGCCAGCAACGCTGACGAGCGTTTAAGTGAAAATCGGCATAAAGAAAAATATTTTACAAAGTTATATTGACGATAACGCGCCCACAATAGTTTTTTTTTTCTCGCAAAACCTGACAATGCTATCTTTCATGCAATAATTTTGTGCAATTTTATAAATTTTGTTTGACCGGTTTGGAGAAAGCGGATTTTTCACTCGCAATGTGTTTTTAACCAAAAAAAATCGGTTTTTGCTCTCCAAAGGTTGTGGAAAATCGACTTTCTCCAAACCGGTCAAATAAAATTTTAAAAATTGCATAAAATTATTGCAAACAGTCAAAATACGGATGAACAATCCGTTTTTCCATGCCGATTTTTACTTGAACCCTCGTCAGCCCCGCTACACGTGTCAGATTTTCAAGCGGAATAGCTACCAAGATCCTTCATAAGATTTAAGGTTATTTATAAAATGTATATCTAATTTTTTGTCCGACATGCCCAGATTGGGCTGGGCAGGGAAGTGGGGGGCGGGACAATGGTTACGTGCCACCCTGTAGTACATGTACATTATTAGTATTTGAAATAATTAATTTGCTTTCTACATTCAGCGTCCGGTGTCAATTGTCCGAGATAAGGGGATGACGTGGATGGAATTTGAAAGGCAGTTTCATTTTGTCCTCCTCCACTTCTTGTTGTGGGCGTGTACCAACCATTTCGTTCTTCTTCTTCGTTCAAATCATCTTCAGCTAAAAACAATTACGAATTTAAAAAAAATAATGACTTGGTTCATTTTTTCACATATTATGTATGTGTACAGGTTGACTTGTACCTGATAGCGACCGGCTACACGAATTCGAATCTTCCAATAAGCCAATCGTCACATTTCCCGCCCTCCCAATTAATTCATCCATTTCCACTTTCACCTGAAAAATACACAACAAATAATTTTAAAAATATTATTATTAATTAAATTCGAATTTCTTACCTCTTGTTCCTCAATGATTTGAATGTCTTCGTCTTCCATTTCAAACTCGCGACTTCCGACTCCTTGAGTTTGCGCCATGTTGACATTGTGGACTTGTGGAATTTCTTGAATTTGCCCTTGTGACGGAGACGAATAAAGTTGTGGTTCATTATACAAAGTCCGAAGAATTAATGGTTCAACATTTTGATGATAATTTCCATCACTAATTGGATCTATTCCCAAACGACGTCTTTTGGCTGAATTCGTGGTCGGCGTCGTTGAAATGTCAAGTTGATTTGATATTGACGAAATAGAGGTAATTATCGGTATCGGTTGCGTATCAATTTGATGACCTGGAAGTTGCCCTCCGTAATTGACAGTTTTTACGGAAGGTTGTTGCCCTTGTCCCTGTCCCAACCGCGACCATTCTTGAGATACGGGAGGCGCTGGGACTGTGGATGGTTTTTCCGTATCCGCTAAACCTCTAATTTGTAGAGATTCTGCTAATCGGAGGAGGGAAGACAAATTCTCCTGAGGAATCTGAGCTTCTCCTTTGTACATATAATTCAGAATGGCCCTCAGTTCATGGAATTTGACCTCCGGGCTCATGAATAGAATCGGATGCTTCGTACTGCAGTCAACTGACAAGAGTTCCTGCAATGCGGATTAAAGTAAGAAGCTTTGATTAAAAATACTGAACAAATTTAAATATTTTTTGTAGTGACTGACTGCGTTAGGTTTCGTAACATTTGACCTCTTAACTATGTTACCCGTAGCAGGATGGAGGAAAATACAATTTAATTGACATACTTGAAAATAAGGTGAACAAGCGGAGAGGATAATTTTGTGAGCCCTTAAATATTTCCCTTCAGCTGCCAGAGTCACGTCCACCAAATTCTCTGAATTGTACAAATCTTGAAAAATGTTAAAAATCGTGGGTTGATGACTCGTCCATTTCAGTTGGATTTCATCCAAGGGTCCAGAATTGTGGTCACCATGACCATGACCATGACCTTCACTTCCTCCTGCATTCACATTATGAGACTCGGAATTTGACATCACGATACTCATTACCAGTTTTCAAATTGATGACTCAATTTGACCTATCTTGTATTTTAAAAAAAAATGAATTTTGATGAAAATATTGTGGAAAATTGTAATTCCTTCGTCACCGACAATAATCGATTTCCTTTACTTTACCCTGTGAACTTTGACCACGGTTCAAATCGTAACATGGTTTGTTTTGTTCTGTGTTCAGTTTTAATGTTTGGAATTTTATTTCAATTGATTGAAAATATTATTAACATTCTCAATTTTTATAATTTGGATCATCATTTGAAAAGTGAACGGAAATGGCGGGAAGTAATTGAGTGGATGAGGATAGGAAGGAGACAAAAACTATGAGTCGAGGTTAAATGAGAATTCCATGTCCAGGTTAGCAAATCGATTCGATCAGACGAAAACGAAGGCCTTTAAGCCTGGATTCGATCCCTTCGGTTGACAATGGAAGGTACAACCTGAAAGTGATAATTTTCTATTGGATTTTGTCCCCCAATTCTTATTACTGGCTTAATGGTGAATGTAATGGAGTATTCTGTTAAATATATTTGAAGAATTGGTTTAATTTTATCGACTTAAATATTCAAACTCAAAACTATATCAAAAGAAATTGATTCTCTTTGTCCAGGGTTCGATCTCCAGCTAGGTCTTATATATAGACATATAAAACTAACTTAATTTAGTAAGTGAAGAGAATTTTGTTTATCGACGGAGCGTTACCACTGAGTTTAATTAAAACATAATACTTTTATGCAGAAATTAACCCAACTTAGAATTAAAAGAATAGAATTGATATTGCCTTTGGACTAACTTTCATACCGGATGCTAATATACAGGGTGGGTCAAAACCAGGTCCCTATTCGCCGTAATTGCTTTAGTTTTGACGCAATTTAAAAAGTGAAATATTTTATATGCCACATGCCACTATTCAAATGCCAATGTCATTTTTTTTAAATTCAATTGCGCTCTTATGAGTCCAATGCTGCATTGCGCGCAGCGAGTTGTTCAAAAGCTAGACGGACGTAACAAAAGATGATTTGAACGGGAGCTTCGATTTTTAGTACTCCTTTAAACCTTTTTCAAAATCAATTGCCGTCCGGGCAAGTCAAAAGTTATAACTGACAAATTTTTTGCTAACATTCCAGTGAATTAGTGTGTTGTTATCAATAATGGTGAACGACATACTTTATTTATAAGGTATGCAAATTATGCAATGTCATGCTGTAAACAGTCAGCTGTACTTTTCTAAATTTTGTGCAAGTTTTGAAATATTTCAACGAACCTTGGAAAATGGCAAATAACAAAGCCTCGTCTGTATTTCATTTGCGAATTACGAATTCTGTTTCATTATTCGTATTTCAGAGTCTTGACCCTTGCCACATGATTACAAACCAGAAATCATTCCAAATAGTAAGCAAAATCAAGAGATTTGCTTGATTTTGTCAAAATTTGCCGCATATATCTCACAAAATTGATTGTTAAATTTCCTTATAACATTTGTTTCATTAAATCTGGAATTAGAACATGGAATTAAAAGTATCAGTCCACACACAATAACTACACATTTTTCCTTATGTCGCAATGAATATTATTTAAAAACCGGTGTTGAAATAATGCATGAAAAACAAATCGTTAACACACTTAAAGAGTTCATTTCTTCGGTGAACCATTTTCATACTTCCATTGCACCTGGCATAAAATAAATTCGTGTATATATGTACATTCAACAACACCGGCAACTTCTTGTACGTAAAAGTATAGTCGTCGTCATATAGGAACAACAACATAAACACGCATTTTGTGTGTTGTGGTTGTGACTTTCATCGGACCGGGTAACCTTTTTTCTTGCCGACGAATACAAATACAAATACAAGTACCTAAATAGTGCAGTGTGAATAGAATATATCCGTTGGCAACTCGTGTTGTCATTTTTCCTATTTTTATATTCGACTTATATGGCATATGGCATATAGATAAAACTTTACCACACATAACATCCTGTCCTATAAACGACAAACTACTACATAATCATATACAGCCAAAACCTCAGACCAACGACTCATTACATAAAATAAAGGAGATAATGTTGAGAGTGACAACTTAATACATACAAACGATACTTCAACACACGAAAGTCAGTCCATCAGACGACACTAAGTTAATTTTTGTATTTCTTAATCATCACAGTCGTCATAGGCTAAAAACTGGAGCCCGGCAAGAGACTGCACAAGAAAATCGATAAATCCCAAACCAGTTGTACGAATATATGCCAAAAACAAATCTACAAAAAAAGGTTGTGTTAAAGTGAAAACCGGTCAATTAAAAAAATGACGGTGACGTACACTTCTAAAGTTTCCAGTGCAAAAAGTTTTGGTTGTTTCCTAAAATTATTATTCCGTTGGCGAGGATCAATTTATAAATTAGTTTGGCCTGATTTATTTGTTTTCCTTTCAATTTTTTTCTCCCTGAGTTTAATTTACCGATTTGTATTGGGTGAACCAGAACAAAGGATATTTGAAAAAATTGCTGCATATTGTGATAAATACGGAACACTAATCCCAGTGTCATTCGTCCTTGGATTTTATGTTTCAATCGTTGTCGGTCGTTGGTGGCAACAATACCAAAGTATTCCATGGATCGACACATTGGCCATTTGGGTCAATTCTAATGTTCATGGACGTGAGGAGAAAGATCGATTATTACGTCGAACGATTGTCAGATATGTTTGTTTGACAATCACTCAATGTTTTAGTTTGATTAGTCCAAGAGTCAAGAAAAGATTTCCAACTTTGGATCATTTTGTGGAATCTGGACTTTTATTAGAAAATGAAAAGGAATTGATTTCAGACATTAATAAAACTGCTGCAGTTGGGGCTAAATATCCAACACATTTTGTCCCGTTGGTGTGGGCCACGAGTATCGTGACAAGGGCGAGGACAGAAAATAAAATTCATAATGATTCAGCTTTTCGTGCAATGATGGATGAAATCAATAAAATTAAAGATCAATGTGGACTTTTGATTAGTTTTGATTGGATCAGTGTTCCATTAGTTTATACGCAAGTAGTGACTTTGGCTGTCTATGTCTACTTTTTTAGTTGCATTATGGGAAGGCAGTGGGTTAAGGATCCACCGGTGTTTAATGGCAATAGTGGAGAAGAATCCGATGGAGGTCAAGTTCAAAGTCAATCTGCTAGAGGATATGACAGGTCAAATATTGACCTATTTTTCCCTGTTTTTACCATTTTACAATTTTTCTTCTATATGGGATGGTTGAAAGTGGCAGAGAGTTTGTTGAACCCATTTGGTGATGATGATGATGATTTTGAATTGAATTGGATTGTGGATCGAAATATTCAGGTAGAATTTGAAATAAATAATTTAAGATAAAAAAAATTTATATTTTTTTTAAATATTTTTTTTTAAATTTAAATTTTTTTTAAATTAAAGATTTCTGAAATTACTAATTATTTTGATGTGATTTTTTTAGGTAGCTTATCTGATCGTTGACGAAATGCATGAACAACACCCTGACCTCCTGAAAGACCAATATTGGGAGGTAGTTGTTCCTGAGCAGTTGCCACACACTCTCGCCTCAGGGCAATACAAGGAAATGTCTCACGTCAGTTCAACGGCCAATCTTGCAATCCCTCTCTCTTCTTCCCTCCGATCAAATCCTTTCCCAGAAAATGGCGGCCTTCTTCCTGGATCTCCAGGTTCCAAACGGTATGTTTTTTTAAGGTATCAAGGTATTTTACAGGGCTGGTAAATGAAATTTTATTTTCCGACTCCGATTCCGATTATTTTTTCGATTATTAAATTATTTCGATCCCGATCAGTAATTCCGATTCCGATTATCATAAAAATTTTGATTATTTTTTGATTACGATTCTAATTTTGATTCCGATTACCACACCTGGCCTTCAGAAACGTCTTACTCCTGACTGTAAACGCAAATACAAAATATTCCCACACTTTTCCCCAATTGGACAACTTTGGCTGCAAATTTGCAGTGTTGGAGTCGGAATCGTGAAAGCACAAACAAATACAAATGTTGATTCCGATTTCGATTATTTTAGAAGTTTGACTCCGATTTTTGATACCGATTCTGATTATATTAGAATTTAGATTCCAATTTTCAAATCCGATTCCGATTATTTCAGAATTTCGATTCCGATTCCGATTATCATAAAAATTTTGATTATTTTTCTAATCCGATTCCGATTCCGATTACCAGCCCTGGTATTTTATGAGGTCAGTGACCAGCTGACGATTCAAAATTTTGTTTTTCTTTTCAAAATATCAATTCTTTTATTAGTTATATTTATTTTTATATCAATTTCAATTTTTTTTAAACGCTAGTTCTTTCGAATAGTAACTTTTGCAAAAAAGACTTCTCCAACTCTTAATTTTTTCGAAATTTAATTTTTTCAAATTTTTTATTTTTCTAAATTACAATTTTTTGAAATTTTTGTATTTTTATTTCTCATAATCCTAATTTTTTTGGAATGTCCATTTTGGTAATTCTATTTTGTCTAGAAGACATTGCTGGTTAAAAGGGTTGTTTCAACTGTTTTGAAATACCCATCTCGATTTTCTCTTTGATAATACGACATTACCTAATAAAACAGCGTTGTCAACTTATGTTGCATTTACCTATCTAGGTCAATGATCAGAGGTCGTTTCGGAAGTGGTCGTTCCACTTCTACTTCTCTCCATAGTCAGATGACATCTGTAGGGAGTGTTGGAAACCGATTGAATCGACTAGGGTCAGCGTTCAGAAGGGCGGTTGGGAGAGAGAGGTCACCGTCCAGAGGTCACGGAGGAGATGCAGAACTCCCTGGAAGTTTGATTACGCAGGGTGGAATGGGCATGGTTGCTGCATCACACGATGTGATTCCCGAATTGGATGAAAATATGCTTACAATTATGAGTCAGACTAAATCCGGCCAGCATCGACCGACCGTCCAAGAAGTATTTCCAACAGAGGAAATCTCTATGTTCCCAATGGAACCTGATCCCAATGTGTCATTGCCCACGTCCTATGATGCCATGACAGTCATTGCTCCACTTCCAAAGCAAGGTGATGAAAAGACAAAATTAAAACAACCGGAGAAAGTAATATTTTATTAAGGATAGGTTGGACAACAAACTAGGAGAGAGATTTACCTGTAGTTTTTTGGTCTACTACAGGTAAACAAAACAACAGGTAAATCTCCCGCCTAGTTTGTTGTCCAACCTGTCCTTAAGTGGAAACACTTTAAGTTTTATAAATGAAGTAAATTAAAATTATTTTGTATTTGTAATTTATTTGTAAAAAATAAATGATTTCTACGCTTGTTATTCCAGCATGTTTATCCACATGGGCATTAATTACGAAAAGTGAGGCATGCATTTTGTTGAGAAGACCTGCCAATAGTCGGATTATTGAACAGTTTTTTGGTGAAAACACGTCAAATTTTTTTTTTAAATCCTTTGAAGCTATTTTTTTTACTATAGTTTTTTTTTTACAATTTTTGACATTCTCTGTTTGGCTTGGAACAAGTAAATCTTGACTTCA
The DNA here is from genome assembly GCA_034694305.1 of Protaphorura glebata. Taxonomy (NCBI): domain Eukaryota; kingdom Metazoa; phylum Arthropoda; class Collembola; order Poduromorpha; family Onychiuridae; genus Protaphorura; species Protaphorura glebata. Next base: position 14,361 of record JAQFYE010001262.1, on the reverse strand, counting down.
AATTAAAATATCGCGGATTTTACTCTCAAATGCACCTCCATTGCAAGATTGACTTTCTCCAAAGCGTTCACTAGAAAATGTGTATAAAATTAAAGCAAAGAAGGATGAGTTTCGGCGGACTTTGGAAAAAAATTAGTTTGGGCATTTTTTCGGCCAAAAGCGTTAAAAATCCTCCTGCTCATGCCGGTTTGTTCTTTAATGCTCGTCAGTGGAGCTACGCGCATCATATTTAAAATTATTTTTTAAACATTGAAAATTATTTTTTGAAATTTCTGAATTATTTTTTGGATTTTTAAAAATATTTTTGAAATCTTGGAAATTATTTCTAAACTTCTCGAAATTATTTATGGAATTTTGAAAATGAATTTTGGAACATGAAAAAATATTGACGAGTAGGTGCATAGAGTTCGGTTTTAAGGTAAATCAAAATGGCCCATGCTAATAACGTTATTAGGTGGTTTGAGTACAAAAATTAGAAAGGGCGTTATAGCGAAAATACCTTTCACTAATCGAAAAACGTCAAAATTGTAAGAAAAAACATGTCCATTCGAATTTTCCATAATTTTTTTTTATAAATTCTAGTCAATATTTTAGAAATTATGAAGTTTTGAAACCCGGTATATTCTTTTGGGACACCCTGTACATATATGTCTAAATTGGCAATCCCGTGGGTTAAAGAAAAACGTAAATTTGATTTTTAGCCAATATTTTATAATTTTCTTTTATTGAATGAAATTTACAGAATTTTATGATTTTGAGTTAATTTCTGAAGTCTGGTTACAACATCATCAATAGTGGTATGGACAGGGATAGCTGCTCCAGTTAGAAGATCCAACTGTGTTCTAACATTTTCAATTAGAGCATAGTCAGGGTCACATCCTACAATGATATGACTTCCATGATACTTGCGTAAAATTGACCATGTCCCCAAGTTCAAATAATGTAATCGGACAAAGGGTTTCTTTCGGAAACCAGAAAATAATGACCCTGGCTTGGCGCAGAGCATCAAACTCCTATTTGACTTGTTCAAAGTGTAATCTTGTATTGTTGGGGTCAAAGTTTTCCCACTTTGGATTTATAAGGTCACAAATCCTGGACATGTGTTTCGTATCTTCTCTTCGGCTATTGTTTGCCATTCAGGGCGGGAAGAAGTTCCACCAGCGAGAAATACACATAGGCGAGATCCGGTGTTTGATGTTCGGGGATTTGACGTGAAAAACGAATTGGTCCACCACCGCTATGGTCATTAGGTCAAAATCTTAAAATATTTTAGTTCAAATTTCAGCTGCAATTCATCTTAAATTTAATAACTGTAAAAAAAATTAATAACTGTAAAAAAATTTAAAAACTCACCTCTGCTGGTTTTTAAGTTCCTTTGTTCACCGATTGTGATTTTACTATAAATTATACTCTTGTCATTGAAAAAGTTCAAATACAAAGGCGGTTAGACAGTTAGACACGGAGATAGGATTTTCGACCATGAGAAATCATAGTTTTGATGCAGTGGGTTTTGTCGCATTCAAGAAGAGTGAAAAAAAAACTTATTTTTATGTCAACCAGAGAACCTGTCTGTGGTGACTGCAAAAGAGTTGACTCGAAAATTCCAATGTTTGACCTCCCCAGGTCAAGGTAAAATTGAAAAAAAGTTGTGGAAAAAAATAAAAATGTGGCTAGTTTGTTTCGACTTTTCACTCCCGCCATATCCCTCCCGCGCCCATGGAAAGTCGAGACAAACTTGCCACATTTTTCTTTTTTTTCTCAACTTTTTCTCAATTTCACCACTGCAATTTCACCACTGCATCAAAATTATGATTTCTCACGGCCAAAAATCCTATCTTCGTGCCTAACCTCCTTTTGCTTTTTTCAACCATCTTTGCAAATCAACCGTTCAAAATTTTCAAAACATTCAAAATTTAATTGCGCGTCTTTTGAACCGAAAATATTTTTTCGAAATTTCAAAATATTTTTATTAGAAATTCATTTTTGAAATTTTTTGAAATTTTGAAAATCTTGGGAATTTTTCAGGATTTTTGAAATTTTTACTGCAATCAAAATTTCAGTTTGTTTTTCATTTTCTGGTATTTCTATTTTATTTTATTTTAAACTTTATTTCACTCTATCACGGAGTAATAAGAAGTAGTTATTAATTTGCTAATAATTAAATAAATAAACAAACAAGAAATTCAAATGACTAGAGCAGGTGAACCGTACTATCTAAGCTAAGCCAGATCTTACCATTACAATGATGAGTCACATCTTAAAATATTTATCTGACGACTCGTCACCAGCACAAAAAGTAATTAATACTCCAGTATAAAAATTTTAATATTAGGAACGACAATGGCAAAATTATACGATATACGGTGTATATTTTCTTCATCTTCGAATCTGTATGTTCATTTTCGTAATGCGGGAAGAGCCCTCCAGCTTGGGGTTTGGGGTTATTTTGATTTCGCTGCTAAATGAACATGAGAACAACCACTTCAGCTACAGTCAAGATGATGAAAACAAGACAAACAGTGGTCCAAACACCTACCACTTTAATGTAAATTACTTGTGGAACATTTTGATTAAACCCAGGAATAGAAGTACGTGTATCCATCTAAGTAAAGATGTAAGTCCGAGGGAGAGACGTGCTTCTAGAGCATTCGTTCCAATCCAGAAATAAATCGTAGCTATGCAGACAATTGTCCGAGTTGGTCAAAAAACATTAATGAAATAATAACCAAATAGACGGCGGAAACCAAATTGAGAATGTTATCGAGAATATGAGAACTGGTGTGTGTTACCAATTAAAGAGAAAGATTGTGAAGTACCAGTACAGACTGCCGTATTAATACTACTTAGGAATTTTGACATTATACTAATTCGGTAACGGGATATTTATGGTATACAGGGTGGCCCATAAGTAAGTGCACGACTTTGAATGGGTGCTGCTGGGCAACACGTTGTCGGATTTTGCATGTGGTTTACTTCCCTGAATAGCCCCTGCGATTTAAAAAAGATAGGTATCTCACCTTGACATGACCTGCCACCAACTAACGACTAGCTGACCAATTAGCTTCAAGAACGGATTTTGCTGGGTTGACATGAGAGAATTTCGACATGTGTAATCGGCAAATTCGTTCCAACCCCGGAATAATTTTTTTTGTCAAAATTTTTAACCGAATTTTGCACTCTACAACGTTTCGAATATTTTTCAAAAAAGGTTTTAAAAAGTTTTTAATTTTTTAAAAAAAGATTTTAAATCTTTCAAAAAGTTCACTTTTTATGAAGAATTATTTGATTCAGGGTGAGATTGGCAACTTGGCAAATTTTTTTTTTGCTAAATTCACCCGATTTTGGACCCCCACAACAAAGTTGGCAAAATGAAAAATTTATTCAAAATCAAAGAAAACTAGAAAAGTGAAATAACAATCCAAAGTAATCACTGGTGATCGGGTACAAGTTGAGTAATTGTTTGAATCCATTTCTTGAAAGATGAGAATGTCATCTTGTGTCTGTAATTGACATGAGAGTTGCATTCGCCGACAAAGTTGGTTCATCACTTGCCGTCTGCTGCTTCGCACGTCCAATCCCAACTTTGGCGTCAACAAGGTTAAAATCAGGTGCACGCTGACCGCTCATCCAAGATTTCCCTCTACCTTCAGACCAACGACCACTCCAAAATATAATAGAGGCACTGCAAACTGACCGCTGATCACAATAGTAGTAGTCCACTCCCTTCTTGATGCACTTTTAGTGTATGTTAACCTCGATTGGCAAGTTTAAATGTAATTTTTCCTTTACCGGAACCCGATATTTAACGTAGCAGTCCGACATGACTATTATGTAATGCAGTCGGGAGATCCGTCATCAGGAAAAAAAAAGTGAAAATGCAAATTTGCCAAGTTTGACATTCGAAATATTCAAATTTGCCAAGTTAGTAGTTGCCAACTTCACCGATTTTTATTTTTATTTGTCAACTTGGAATTTGCCAATCTAACTCAACACCAATCATTTATAGAAAATTTGAAAAAAAAATTAAAGAAATGAGAACTTTTTCCTTGAAACTTTAAAAATTCATTCAAAATGTTGTAGAGAATGAAATTCAGCCGAAACTTTTGCCCAAAAAATTATTCCGGGGTTGGAGGAAGGTTCCAGATACATGTCAATATTCTCTCCTGCCAGCCCAGCAAAATCCGTTTTTGAATTTTATTGGTCAGCTTGCCGTTAGTTAGTGCCAGGTCATGTCAAGGTGCCTATCTAAACCTATCTATTTTTAAATCGCAAGGGCTGTACAGGAAAGCAAATCCCATGCAAATCCGACAACGCGTTACCCGGCAGCACCCATTCAAAGTCGTGCACTTACTCACGGGCCACTCTGTATATCTTCTATTTAATACGACGCAAAAGTGCTACTTTAGTCAAATAAATCCAAATCATACAAATTAAGTGTATTTAGTAATCAGAGATGTAAATCGTAAAATTTAGAAGGTCGTCTCGCATCCAACACTTTCTCAAGAGCACCAGCAATAATCAATAATTTTTCTTCAGAATTCGGTCCACCAAAAAATGAAATTCCAAAGGGAAGACCATTAACTCTAAATCCAGCAGGAAGCTGCAAATATTACGACATTAGACACGTAATCTGAATAAGAAGAACGCAAATTAGAAGACATTTAAGTGCTAACCGTAATATGCGGATATCCAGCAACAGATGGGATTGCTGTGGATGCTCTATCCGTCGGAAGGACAATGGCGTCCAAGTTATAAAATTTTAAAATACTGCTCAAATACACTTCTGCATTCACTCTGTTCTTTTCCCTGTTCCAAATGTAAGTTTTGTTTGCAAGACCATTTGTAGCTTGAGCTCTCAAAAGAGTTTCTTGGTCGTAGCCTTCCAGAGGTGGGAATTCTACGTTATATTTTATGATATCATTCAGGTTTGTGACTTCTGATATCGAGAGATGACTCGACTCACGCGATACATTTTCCTTCAAATATTTATTAATTAAATATTTAAACTCGTGTAGGCAGACAATCCCCGCTGTAAATAAAATATTAGCGTGAATTTCCGATTAGAAACTCGGGATATTATTTATATACAAAACTTACTAGATTTTGGAGTTACAGACTCTAGTAGTGATGGGTATACTTGACTGACAGGGTCAATTACTGTCATACCGTTTATAGAACGCAAATGTTTTAGAGCTAGTTCAAGTTGAGGCAATCGTTCCCGAATATTTTCACTGGTCCAGTGTGGATTCCGCAGAACACCCAGTCGAAACTTCTATTTCAGCACATATAATTATAATTTTAATTCGGTGTTTCATATTCAAAATGTATATCAAATTCTTACGTTTCCTGCACTGATGCAATTCTTCAAACTTGTTTTCTGATTAAAGCAAGTGGCTCGAAATCCATTATTAGAAATAACTGAAAATACAATGGCTGCGTCCTCAACTGTCCTTGCAATTGGTCCAATCTAGTGTTATATTAGTTCTGATTAGTTCTAGTTAGTTCTAGTTCCACCCGCAACTCAAGGTTCTAGTTCTAATTAGTTCCAAAGTATTTTCGATTTAGTTTCAGTCCTTAGTTCTAGTTCCACTCGAATTTTATTTTAGTTGTAGTTCCAATTTACAGTTCTGCACGGAAGCGTGAGAACAATAACTAAAGAACTCAATTAGAACTAAATTCCATTACAGCTCCGCGTGGTAATTTAGTTCTCTAGTTCCGAAAATGCAAATATTTTAGTTCTGGTTCTAGTTCTAATTCTAGTTCTGAAATTCAGATTGAGTTCTAGTTCTAGTTCTGGGAACTAGAACGAGAACTAAATTAAGAACTTAGTTTGAACGAGAACTAATATAAGACTAGTCCAGTCTATATACTCATATAATTAATTGTCATCCGAAATTTTGCAAATTTTAAGAGCAAAATACACTAAATATAATTTCGAGACAAATACGGTAAAACAAATGGCGTACAACGTCTTGACTAAATGCAATGCCAATAGTTCCCCTGGTAGAAACACGTTTTAATGTAGACTTCAATCCAACAATAGAGGCCGCTGCTGAAGGATGAATAATTGACCCGCCCGTGTCACTGCCAAGAGCAACAGGAGCCAAATTAGCTGCAACCGCAACAGCTGAGCCAGAACTTGACCCTTTTGGGTCGGCAGGGATGATATACGCGTTATGCGTTTGACCTCCACGTCCACTCCAACCATTCGGCATATCACTAGCTCGGAAACTATAATTGAAGTATTACGTAATTAGCACATTTCGTTAAATTAGCTTACATAATACATACTGACTTTGACAGTTCGCTCAAATTAGATTTCCCAAGTAAGATGGCGCCAGCTCTTCGTAACAATTGGGCGACAACGGAATCTTCCTTCGGTTTTAGTCCAATAAGTGCTAATGCTCCAGAACATGTTTCCATTTTGTCATTAGTTCCCATGGAATCCTTTAGTAAAACTGGAATTCCATGCAAAACCCCATATGATTTCCCTTGACGTCTTCGCAAGTCCAATTGATCCGCTATTTTTAACGCGTCTGGATTTGTTTCGATGACGGCGTTCAAGTATGGATTCATTTCATGAATTCTTTTCAGATAACACTTCACGACTTGTCTGAAAATTGCATGCAATGGCGCACGGGAAAATTAACAACATTTTAATAATACATTAATATTCTATTTAGATTTCCAAAATTTCACCTTGCCGTCAAACTGCCATTTTGATATGCAGATTGAAGTTGAAGAATTGTAATTTCGAGTATATTTATTCCATTGCAAAGGGCTAATTTCTGATTTATTTTTGAGAGCTGACTTTCTCCCTGACTCTCCGCCCTTTGAATGTAGTCATTTGGAACGACAGGAGGAACAAATCTAGGGTTCCAAATCGTTTCATTATTATCCGAACCATCTCCACAACACACACCCACCATTAAATAAATTATTTGAATAGACAGTAATTTCATTTTTTTTAAAAATGTAGAACACGCGAATAAATAAGTTTGTAATTTTGAATGTACTGTATTAAACTGATAGCATGTATAAAATGTTCCAGGTTACAAAGTAAACTGCCTGCCTGCCTGCTATGACGGCCTAGTTACATTACTTATATACACCTGTCACTTGTATCTGAATACTAATAGACTACGATATGGTAGTCGGCTGAAAACAATAAATAATTTGTATGTAGTCCGCCTTTGGTAGGGGAGGAGTGAATATGTAGCCCCTGTCGATTGCAATTCTCTTATTTTTCTCTTATTTAATTGTTAAGCTGTGCCGAAATTATAACATTGTGCTAATTTTCTATATGTAGTTGGTACTTAAGTGCTCTTTTGAGTAAGAATATTGTTTTGGGTTGTCTTTTGTGTTAAAATATAATTATCTTAGTAGTTAATGTACGAAGTAATTAATGGAGAGCAAAGACATGATCTCTTGAGTTACTGATGTGGAGTGAACTTGTTTATTAGTATTAATTAGATGGTTTATATAGTAATGCAATGAATGAATGATGTGTAACTAATAATGATAGTTAAGTGGCTAGTCAAGGTTATAACAACATCCTATGTGCTGATGAGTACATAACTTACAAAATATGTTAGATGACCTTAAATAGTGTTTATTGCTTATAAGTAATACTGTGCTACCAATTCTACATTAGACGACTTATGAGGAAATATTGATTTAGATATATATCATTCTTATAATGACGTCTACGTTAAGTCATGTGTAAGGTTGGGATATTACAGGTTTATGGCTGTGGCAAGGTTAAAATATAAATGTCGAAAGTTGAAGATCCAAGAGTTTACTTGCGATTTTTATTTCTCCAATATTTGTTCATTATAAATGTGTTATTGATATATTTCCCTTCGTTTCTTTAACAATTTCATTTCAAACAAACAATTTAGTTGTTGAAAACTTCGTTTGGAGGAAAAGAAATCAGTTTCAATGTAGTTTGGCTTTGGAGACCATTATATTATATTGCACAGTAAAATAGTGGAAATACGTAATAACTTGAATGGATTGAACGGATTCCATTGTTACAGAGATTTTATTTATTTCACGATAGATTTTAAATTAAATTGCACAGTAAAATAATATCTTGCACAGTAGATTTTAAATTAAATTGCGCAGTAAAATAATATCTTGCACAGTAGATTTTAAATTAAATTGCGCAGTAAAATAATATCTTGCACAGTAGATTTTAAATAGAATTGCCGGGGAAATTGCACAGTAGATTTTAAATTAAACTGCTCAGTAAAATAGAGGAAATTCACCTCTGTCGGATTTGGCTGCACTTTTGAAATGTTATAGCCCTTCACATGCCGAGCAACTTTTGTGAAGGTACCAACCTCAATATTGCACCGTTTGGCCGCTGAAAATACACGGGGGGTATGCACTACGCCCAGGCTAAGCACTACGGTCGCGGTCGGTCAAGCCCTAGGGGCTAGGGGAAGCAGAGAGTCACCCTTGCGGGGTCCTGGGACAGAGCCCAGGCGGGAGGTGGGAGGGGGGGGGGGCGGAGCCACCATTTAAAAACAGGTTCAGCAATTTAACATGGCATTATTTTACTGGGCGAGATACTACTAAACTGTGCAAGACATAATTTTCCTGTGCAAGATATTATTCAACTGTGCAAGATATTATATTACCGTGCAAGATATAATTTTCCTTGTGCATGTGCAAAATATTATTTTACTGGGCGAGAGTTTATTTTATTGAACAAGATAAAAAATGTCCGTGCAAGATGTTATTCTACTGTGCAAGATATTATTTTACTGCATAGTAGTATGCAATTTAATTTGAAATCTATCGTGAAATCCGTCTATTCCACTGGGCGATCAAATCACACGCTTTCTTTTTCAAAGGGCGGGATGATGAGCAGTGCCGGCCCGACAAGTGTTTGACAAGAGTCCCGGCCCGGGTGTGAGGGGAGACGACCCGGCCCGAAAGTTGATAATTTACATTATTTTAATAAATTTTTTGGGCCGTCCCGGCCCTTCGGGGTCCCGGCCCGGGTGCAGCGCACCCTCTGACACACCCATAGGGCCGGCTCTGATGATGAGCTTCACTTCGCTCGCTTTTCTGTGGCACAACCGTTTGACGGGATGACACGTTCCTAGCTTTAGTCAATATTCTCAATATCTGTCTGTTATATTATTTTGTCCATATTTTTCAAATAATACACTAAACATGGATTAAAATATTACAAGGACTGTGATTATTTCTAATTCGAGAATAACTAAATTATTTTTGAACTGATGACAATAAAATATTTCTTCAGATTTTAGTACGTCCAGTCGTTCCATAATTTTACAACTAAATGCTGCGTAGTATTATCCCATAAAGAAAACAATTCTTCTATTTCGGATTCCCGGTAGATTCGAACCTCAAAATCCAGACTACGAATCGCAATTTCATTTTTGTACAAAATTAATTTCTTAAATTCTAAATTATTCAGTGAACGAAGTGATTTGTCATTTTGTGTCACTGACACTGCAATTGATTGGTGACCGGAGCATCCGAGATTATCCTTGGATTTATAATGTCATCTTCTCCGTCCATTCCATTGACATTGACGGATGTTAAGGTTGAATGTGATGGATTAATTAGTGACGACGGTCACGGCCGACCCAGCTATTCCAGCAATTTAGAAAATGCAAGTGACTTCCACAGAATGGATTTTCAAATAACGAAAAAGGATCTTCCGCACGGGTAAGTAAATTAACAATAAAAGTGACCTCCCAATAACTTCCAGTTACAAATATTTATCATTTTATAATTTAAAACTATATATTAAACGACGTGTTCGCATTGTTTGATTGTTTCTTTAGAGTAGTTATCCAAATTTCTGTTACAGTCAGGTGAGGATTAATATTTAGACTGGGGGTCAATCGATTAAATTGAATGTTGAAATCTGTTTTTTGTCCCGCCCCTTCTTGAGGTGGGAGGAGCCAAAGTAGGGCAGGGTGTGCTAATACGCCCCGGTGACCCATACGCCCCACTTGGAATTTTATTTATTGCGTTTGACTGTAACATGTATAGAGTCGTATCCTTGGTCAAATCTCTTCCAATACTTTCTCTTTTGACCCGGCAAAATCAAATTTTGAAATCTACGCAATGAAATAATTTAGAGAAAATAAAATTTGAAAAAATACCAAAAACCGCGGAATCTCCCTAGACGTAGCCAAAAATTTGACCTCCGGAGGATTGACCTCGTCAACAAAACAAAGGAAGTGAGCGTGAACACTATTTTGCTATACAAACTTTATTAAAAATTCTTTTCAAAAAACTAAAAGTTTTCTACTTTCACTTTCGGCTTAGTTTTTTTAATTTTTTTTCAAAAACTGAAAAAAGGGGCGGTGTGTTAAAACGCCCCACCTGCCGTGTGCCAATCCGCTCCTATACTGCCGTGTTTAACTACAATTTAATTAAAAATTAACTAAAGTTAGGTCAAGAATCTTTGGGGCTGGTGTGCCAATACGCCCCTCTATGTTGAACTAATGATCACGTGACCCTCAAAGCACGTGCACAAATGGCGGTGGGGCGTATTAGCACATCTGTCCAGCTGGTGGCGCGTATTAGCACACCGGGTGGGGCGTATTAGCACACTGACTCGTATTTAGGATATTTCCAGTTCATTGGAGAAATGCGGTTGCCATGAACACCAGTCATTTCATAAAATTATGAAAAAAATATAAAATTGGGGGGAAAAAGCCACAACTGAACTTACCGCATATCTCAGATAGTGGTAGGACCGCTCAGCTCCGCTCAGGATACGCTAGAATTTAGGTGGGGCGTATTAGCACACCCTACCATAGTAGTTTTTGACTTCCTTTAAGTGTCTTTTGTGGCCATGTTTAATTTTTATGCAAGCTCGTGGGAACACTCGTCTAGGGTACCATTTTAGTCATTGGCAAAGAAGTGTTGCCGGTCACCGGCAGAGGTCATGACACAAATGACTTTAAGGTCAATGATGTTTAACGGACGACATGGGTCAAGTGAGGTGTCGTTTGAAAGGGGAGGTCAGGACGAGTTTGTTCATAAAGTTTGAAAAGTTCACGTTGACTTGTGACTGTGATCACCAGGGATGAAGGTAATGGTCACTGTCGCTGTTTCGTAGGTTGACGAAGACATAGGCCAAGTGAGGTATCTTTGGAAAGAGGAGATTAGGACGAGTTTGTTTGAATAATTCAAGTAGTAATTTTGAATGCTGGTTCGTTAGTTTTCATCAGTTTTCATCCGTTTCTTTAAGTTTATGACAACATTGACTAATTTTGAATACTGGTTCGTTAGTTAATGTTAATGACCTGACCTATTACCTGATCTGTGTTTTATTTGCTTGAGGAAGGGGTCAATCGATTGTGTTGAAAGAAGAGGTCATCAAGGATGAAGATGACCTGGCCATTTACTCTGAATATCCAGACGACCTCATTCCAGACTGCCATGACTGGAAACTAAAACCTAATGTTGAATGCAGGGTTAGACTGGAGAAAATGAAGAGTTTCTCATCCGAAAAGGAACTTAATGGGTTCGTCCTTACAATTCTCATATATATTTTTTCCTAAATTGTAATGCGTTGAGCTTGCCTATTAAAATTTTTTGTCAATCTATTTCCTGCTAGGAAAATGTCACTTACTTCTGAACTAACGAGGGAAGTACTTTGGGTGCAACTCAACTATCTCGCCCAAACCTTTTTTTCTAAAAGACCTTTGCCCCAAACCTTCAAAAATATGATTTACCCGAGCGCCTCTCAAAACTCGATTTTTAAAAATATTTGCAATTTTTGAAAACAAGTGCAAAGAGGGGACTCTTTGTTCACAATATTTTAAACTTTCTCCAAAAACTGACCTCAAGAGCCAAAAAATTTCCAAAATCCAAAAAACATATTTTCCCGGAATACCGTTGGAATGTTTGGAATAATTACTCAGAAGATGACAAACTTCATAACTTCGCTTAATTCTAATGTGTTTAGCCGAGAAAATAATATCTATTCAGTATTATAATAGGAAGTATAGATTTCTGGGCCAAAATACATTCAAATATGCAAAGCTATGAAATTGGTCATCTTCTAATGATTAGTGTCTAATCTATTACTCCAAACATTTCAACGGTTTTCGGGGGAAATATATTTTTCCAATTTTTGAAATTTTTTTGACTCTTGAGATCAGTTTTTGTGGAAATTTCCATGAGATATCCCATGCTAAAATCTTGAGAACAAAGAGTCCTCTCTGCACTTTTTTTCACACCTTTCAAATATTTTTGAAAAGTCGGGTTTTGAGAGTCGCTCGAGTTAATTACGTAAGAATAACCTTTAATGTAACTTGTAATAACAACTTTTGTAGGGGTCATTTTTGAGGTTAGGAGGGACCAATGTCGTGACCTTTGGTGACCCCAAGTTCTTTTGGGCTTAAGTCCTTAACAAAAATTCTTTAGGGTACCAAGGGCTACCACAGTGCCGAGTTTGAGGACAATCGTACGGGGGGCCGCTGACCCATGCACATGCGGCGATCTCCTTTGTCTTTTCGCGGGTAAAATCACAACGGATTTTCCCTTTTAAGAATATCACATTTTGTGAGTGACCTCGACAGGCCATAGCCCCCTTGAGTGGAGTTATCTGTCAAAATATTGGGAGGTATTATTTCAAAAAAAAACGTATTTGGACAAAATAGAATTTTTGTACCACGGTTAGTGCCCTCGTAACGGTATTACAATTGAACCGAATAATCGGACTTTGTTGAAGTCATTTTTGTATCTTATCCTTGCAATTGCAGGAGCACATATTCTCAGAACAGAAGGAACGTTGGCAAGAGTACGTGGGTTGAACCTGCCGTTCCACATGTTGACCTTGACCTGAGTGACATGTTTCTGATTCAGAAAACCATCAAAGTGGAACCATCGGACCTGGACATAAATTCCGAGGATCCACTTGGACTGGGTGATTTCATGGACGGGGGTGAGACTAAAGAAGTAAACTCTCGATCATCTAATAATAATTCTGATGGGTCATTCGGATCATCACCTCTGCATCCTGACGTGGGGAACTTATTCACCATTGAAAATCTGAAACTATGTGGCAGTGTTAAGATTTCTGAAGAACCTATGACGGATTTGAACTCTGAGAGTATAAGGAATACAAAAAACGGTGACTCCTGCGACAAGAAGTTAAATAAAGAGAAAGTGACACACAAATGCGACGTGTGCGGAAAACATTTTGCTCGAAAACGTAATTTAAATACACACAAATTGACACACACAGGAGAAAGACCGCACACATGTGACTTATGTGGAAAGTGTTTCACCTTTAAATGTCATTTGACCGAGCACAAGACGACACACACGGGGGAAAAGCGAGTTCAGTGTGACGTATGCGGAAAGCGGTTTTCTCGAAAGAGTGTTTTAAATAGACACAAACTGATGCACCCTGGAGAAACGCCGTACAAGTGTCACACGTGTGGAGATGGCTTTACTCTAACTGATGATTTAAATCGACACAAACTGACACACACTGCGGAAAATAGACATAGGTGCGACATATGCCAAAAGTGTTTCGTCTATAGTTGGGATCTAACTAGACACAAACGCGTACATAGTGGAGATAAACCCTATGAGTGTGAAGTGTGTGGGATGACTTTTCCTTACAATTTTGATTTGACTCGACACAAACGAACACACACCGGAGATAAACCATACAGTTGTGACATTTGCGGAAAGGACTTTGCTCAGAAATGGAATTTAAATAAACACAAGGTGATACACAATTCAGCAAAATGACATGAAACGAAATCAGTAGCGCTCAGACTTGGGTCAATTACAATTACATTTAAGTAATTAAATCATAAATTACAATTACAATTACATAATTGTAATTTCAATTGAATTCGCCAATACATCCTGGCCTAAATGTAATTTGAAAGTGAAACAATATGACACATTATCGGAGTAATTATATTTGTAATTACAAACTTCACGAAAGTAATTTGTAATTGTAATTGTAATTGAGACTTTTTAGGAAAGTAATTTGCAATAGTGATTGTGATTAAAAAAATTTGAAGAAATAATTTGTAATTTGTAATTTAGATTTTTAAGTAAGTAATTTATAATTGTAATGCCTGTAATCTGAGGAATTAAATTAGCAGTTGTAAGTTATATTTTCCCAGTAGTTGCAATGATTGAAGGATTTTACCCATTTTTGGAAGTAATTGTAATTGTAATTAATTACATTCGAAATTTCCCAAAGTAATTGTAATTTTAATTAGTTACTTTGGAAAGCTCGGAAGTAATTGTAATTTTGAATGAATGAAGAGAATTTATTTGATATGGCCAGAGGCCCATTCAAAGGTTTTTGGTGTAGGTACTAGGCAGTGC
>JAQFYE010001261.1:0-24357 GCA_034694305.1 Protaphorura glebata | reverse complement strand
AAAAGAGTTTTTTGAAATCCATCTAGAAATACGGCCAGGTGAGTCATTTTTCTTGACCCCAAGAATGCATGCAAATTCGTATGCAAAATCGGTCCCGTGCCTCCTTAAATTATAATATAGAACGGTGGTATATTAATAATAATTTCTAGAAGTGCACGAAAACTACTTTGTGTGTTGCATGACAATTTAAATACAAACGCGCTTGGTTATTTATGTATTGCGTGTACTCTGTGAATCGCTGAAACCTCGCCAAAATTGGCGGAGGATAGGTTCTGAATGGCTTTTGGTTCGGCGGTTTAAGAATTTTTTAATTCTGATTCTTTCAGGCCTTTCTTTCCATAGAGCGAACACAATGGAGATAGAAAATTATTATCCTGGATTTATTGCACTGTCCGTCTATATAAACAGTAAGTTTAAAGAATTAGTTTTTACCATTTTAACACAAACTTCTCCCGAAATCTAGTATTCTACGAATCGGCAACAATTTATTATGCGCGGCAGGAGACTACTTATAAATTCTAGACGTATTTCTAATTCGATCCTTTATAAATTCCTCGCAGCACCTCGGATTGCCATTCCGGTACTTGAAACTTTCAATACTCTGATATCAGAACAAACGAAGAACTCAGTCAAACTATTTGGAACAGATCGGACGGAATGGACACAGTATATTCACACTATTGTTTCTCCTGATCAACTTACTTACCAGTTTGGGGGAACAAAGACAAAATAATTGTTAACTAATAATTGTTTAACTCAAGCTACCAGGACATTGAATCCTAACCAGTCTTTCCTTAAATATTATCGAAAACGTATTAATTCAGACATTATGTAAAATAAACACAATATTTAATATGAACCAACCTAATATTACGCAATCTCTGTGTCATCGATCAAAGAAGATATTAAAACATGTTGAGACATTTTTATGACATCTAATTGTTTGTATATTTTGCTGATTATCGTGACTCAAATATTAGTTGTCTAGAATATTTTTGTTGCTGTAACTAATACGGGCAGGCTGGCAGTCTGTAATTTTTGCTGTACTCGAGTCGAAACTTAGGCAGACTTCTGAAGGAATACTTAGTAGCAGGCAATCGTACGACCCAAAAATTTTCTTTTGAGAAAATACAACCAATGTGCTCACAAAGCAAGCGTCGTCAAATGGCTCAACGGCAGTAAAAATTATAAAATATTTAACAGAATTTATTACAAATACGTATTTTCCTCACACAATTCCCCACGAAGTAAGAATTTCAGGTTACCAATTATATTTTCCATAATGAATTAAAATCTTCGTACATGTTTTCTCCGCAGTTTATGTAATATTAGAATTTTCCGGCATAAAGAATTTTGTCAGAAAAACAATCTTAGGAGACTTAGTATTCTGATACATTTTGCTCAGAACAAGGTTCCTATTTAGTTAGTCTTATTTCGTCCAAAGTACTGGAACTTACTCTGTGCTTTCTCCATTTTTTTAAGTGATCTAAAAATTTTATTGCTTCCAAAATTTTGAAAATATGAGATGTGACCTCCAACATAGAAAAGTGGCAAGGATTAAGGATTGACCGTATGCTTACGACGGACTATATTCTCACAAAAAAGAAGTTGTTGAATACGCTGCATTGGGCATTGGAAGCGTAAATCTACAATTCCCTTTCCCTTCCTCACCAGCTTGCGCTTGTGAGGAAATGCTCCGCGACCTAGACCATTCTACTAGGAGACGGTCCGACCCGAAAAGCTGATTTTGATCAGAGTCAATCTCAGCATTGCAATATCGTTCCCAACAAATTGTCCAATTCTTCTAATCCGCTTATTCAACCCTCTTCGAAATTATTTAAAACCTCCATAAAGCGATGCTGACGAAATCCAATTAATTTATCAATCAATGCAGAGAACCAAAGCTTATTCGACTAAGCAAATGAATTTTTTCTTCCATCATAAAGTTTAAATATAAATCTGCTAATTCGGGGGTGCGTCTTTTTAAACATCGGGAATTCGTAACTAATTTTCGAGGCTGAAGTTATTTTTTTTGCGGACAATGTTACATTTTTTCGGGGACACATGTGCTGGGGTAGAATTCACTTGTGGCTGAAGTTATTTTTTTTAAGGGACACAAAATTTAACAGCCTTTTACGATATCATCTGAGAGAGCCTCCCAGAGCTGTAGAGACTGTAGAAGTTTAAATGACTACAACAAAATAATTATTGTGATCGATTCGTTGACAATGACATACTGGTCCAATTTCATTTGGCGTAAGTTGTCGAAGACCTTCCAATTTTTGAATGGTACTGCTGTAT
Source organism: Protaphorura glebata (assembly GCA_034694305.1). Classification (NCBI taxonomy): domain Eukaryota; kingdom Metazoa; phylum Arthropoda; class Collembola; order Poduromorpha; family Onychiuridae; genus Protaphorura; species Protaphorura glebata. Next base: position 22,056 of record JAQFYE010001261.1, on the reverse strand, counting down.
ACCATATAAATGGACATAAACCGCTTACAAATTGCATGTGCACCTCCAATTAACAAAATTATATAATTTGCAGTCATACCTCATCATATAATCTGGTCGTGTTGATTTATGCTAATTTCGCTTGCAGTTGGCCTATTGACGTGAGTTATTTAATTGCAGCTTGTTTTGTCTTTACTTCTTATTTTATCTTATGTTCATAACATTTTCTTATTCGACACAAAATATACCAGAAAGCAGAGAGCTAATTTAATTTATCGGCTACCAAAATGTCCGAACTAAATTACCAGAATTGCAGACTTTTATTAGGTAGCATAATATTTCTCACTGCACTTGTATTATTTTCAAATTGTAAACTTGTACTAAAGACTGAAGAAATTAAGGCCCTTGAGAAGGTAAGACTGAATTAGATTTTCTTAAATTTAATATTTTGTAGAAAATTCTCAGACAATTAAAAGTAATAAAATATTAATTATCTTTAGTTTCGACCTTTAGTGAACGACATTCTCACACACGACTACCAGAGAACTGATAGTTATTTGGTCCGATGGCTCCAGGGTGTGTGTTCAATTAATTTCTTTATCTCATTTTGTGTATTCATTTTAAAACATTGTTAATTACTTTGTTATCAAAACAGCAAAGAAGTTGAACGTGAATGACGCGGTCCAGATGCTTAAAGAGGTAAAGTTAAAATATTTCATTGGGGCATTTGAAGCCATCTGACTATTAACGAGTTTATATTTAGTTTTATTCCACCTGTGTTTTTATTTCGCCACGCAGGCACAGAGATGGAGAAAACAAAATAAAATTGACACTATTTTGAATGAAGATTTTCAAGATTTCTCTCATTTTTACAAGTACTTCACCGATGACGCAACGGATTATGAAGGGCGGACAGGTATGTATTAACGATAAGTACAGTGACATCTTTAAGAGTCGTAAGGTTTCAGTTATACAGTTTAAAAAGAATACGTTGGGTTGAAATACATAATAAATATTCGAGAAATCGTATGTCGTCAGATCAAAATTAATGTCTATATTTTTTAAAAAATTTCCTTCTTTTTCTTATTCGTTTCCTATTGATCCGAATATTAACAACAGTTTATTTTGAAAAGGTTGACCCGAATAAAAAAAATTCACTAAATTATCTACTTTACTTTTTCACTAGTTTTAACTTCAAGTCTAGGAAGTTGGGACTTTCGTAAGATTGTTGTCGGTGGCAAACGGGAGAGGTTAAGACGATTCACTCAGTATGTAACTGAAAAGGCAGTTTCAAAAGCAGCAGAGAAAGTATACCAAAGTAATGGCACTCTCACGGACTCAAGACTCGTCGGCATCACTGATTTCCAAGGATTCTCTCTTCAGAAACATGCTTGCTTAGCTTGTAAGTCTGGAGTAATCAATTTCTAAAGATAGCAGGATTTTGATTGGAAACCCTCAGGGTTCAGCTTACTTCAATTTGTAGTTCGAATGGTTTGTTGCCAAAAATAGGTTGTTGGATTTCGTTTCATTTTAGCGACCATTAAGCTCTTAACTTCCTAAACAACTTCTGTGAAGGTCACAATCGTAAAAGCCCGACCGTCTTGCCCCTAAAAATACATGCGCATAAGACATTTCCGGGTATGACCTTCACAAAAGTTGCCCAGGAATCAAGTTCAAATTTTGCAACCGCCAACCTCCCGTGAGTTCTGTACAGTGTTCTTTGACCCTAACACAATGTATATATTTCATTTTAATTTCCAGGTTTTTCCTTATTCTCGGAAGCCGCAAGGGAGACCGAGAATTATTACCCCGGAATAAATGGTCTCGCCATCTACATAAACAGTTAGTAACAATACAACGTTTGTAGATTCTGTATACTCATTCATACATTATTTAATATGTGAACTTTAATCAGCTCCAAGGATTGCCTTACCTATCATTGAGACATTTTCAAGCTTATTGTCCGAGGAGACGCGAAGTTCACTCCGCACATTTGGAACAAATCGTGCAGAGTGGACAAAATTTATTCGCACGATTATCTCTCCAGATCAACTTACTTATCAATTTGGGGGAACAAAGGAAAATTAAATATTTTGTGATCTGACTGAATATATGTATGTACCCAGTTTCTCAATTATTTTAAAATGTTCAATAAGCACATGCAAATGGGGTTTATTTTTAGAAATTATTAATAAACTCTATCAAAGTTAATAAAATAACATAATTTTATTGTCGTAGAATAATAATATAGAATGGTCAATGTAACTCCTTATTTGCAACATCATATAATGTATTTCGGCCATGCAATTCTAGCGGTTAAGCAGACGAAGTTTTGATGTATGACCTTCACAAAAGTTGTTCAGGAGGTCAATCCTTCACCGATTTAGATATTTTATCAAAGTTGTGACTATTTATACAAAGCGAGGAATTTCGAAGGTAATTGTGGATTTGGATCAGAATAATTAGTTTTATGTAAACAGTTGATGAAAAGCAGGAAATCAAACCCGGAAATCGAAGGAGTTGATTATATGAATAAAATGCACCAGGATGAGAATTTCCACTTTAGTGTTAATTACATTCAAACTATAAAAGTATTCTTATACCCGCGCCTCCAGGGACATCGAGTCTAGTTTCATGATGCTAATTTCAGCAGGAAATTGATGTAATTGTAGATTAGTGACTGGATTTTTCACCATCAAACTGCATTTTACACTTATTCCACCATTGTTTTCATGAACGAGCAGTCAATTCATTTTTTTAGCTAGAAAATGGAACTACCATTGATTGTAGTAAGTGTGGCAATTTTCATCGGCGCACTCGTGTCCACTTCAGATGGTAAACTTGTTCTGACCACTCAGGAAAAGAATGCTGTCGAGAAGGTAAGGCAAAAATGTATTCCAAATATCGGTGACAATTGACAGAGTCAAAATTTTAGAATTCTTAATCTAAAAAATTAATTTCTTATAGAAATTACACAATGGTCCGTTTGCTTACGACAATTAGCCGTAAAAAGTTTGGCCGAATAAAATATCTATTATTTACGTATATAACTATCCTATCGGAAAAAATTGAAGTAGATTGATTGTAAGCTTTCTTATCGGTCAAACTTCGCAGGGTTAACTGTTGTAAACACACGGACCGTAAAATTAATAAAAAATGAATCTTTAGTTTCTACCACTTGTGAACGATGTTATTACGCACGACTACCAGAGACATGAAACATATCTAGTCCGATGGCTCCGAGGTATGATAATAATTTTTAATTTGTCTTATCGATTTCATTATATTACCTATTAAAAATGATGTAAACAGTTTTGAAAACAAATGTATTCATAATTACTACTTTTCAGCCAGAAAATTAAACGTCAATGATGCGGTTCACATGTTCAAAGCTGTAAGTCACATTTTAGATGCTATACCAGTTATGATTCAGTAATAGCAAACTGCAGAGATTCATTTTCATGTGTCTTCTTCCCTTTTCATTATCCAATAGGCACAGATATGGAGGAAAGCAAATAATATTGATTCCATTCTGACGGAAGATTTCTCAGACGTTGCTCAATTTAACAAATTGTTCACAAACGATGGTGTTGATAAAGAAGGACGCACAGGTAATGGTAGACTTTAATGCACAGGGTGGTTAATAACAATTTATCCGTCAGCCGATTGCAGACACCTGGGTGTTGTTAAAAATATAATTTTTGGCTCCATTTTCGGTAAATCTCGGACTAGGATAATAGTAACATAACCTGCGTTCATCATATCTTACAGTGGTCACATCAAGCTTAGGGGATTTTGACGTTCGAACCCTTGTACTTTCCGGAAATCGTGACCGGTACATACGATTTGCTGAATACATTGTCGAAAAGTCAGTTTCGAAAGCAGCGGATGCAGTTTATCGCAGCAATGGTACTCTTATGGACTCACGATTCGTCGGAATCACTGATTTGGGAGGATTCTCTCTTCAGAAACATGCTTGCTTAGCTTGTAAGTGTAACTGAACTACTAAGATCCTTCATTCGTGCTGAAGATGGTTGTCTAAAAAAATCCGCCGTGTTATTATTTTGGATTTCAGGTCTTCCTATCTATGCTAGAGGTGCAAGGGAATCCGAGAACTATTATCCCGGAATCGGTGCTCTCGGCGTGTACATAAACAGTAAGTCAAACAAAATCATCATTTATTAAAAGCCGTCAGCCATAAGGAAACTCCGTGTATTACAATGTGAATGGTCTTACAAATATGTCAAAGGTCATACAATAATTTTCTTCTTCGCAGCTCCAAAGGCTGCACTGCCCTGGATTGAATCTATCACGAGCCTCTTGTCAGAGGAAACACGAAATGGGATCAAAATTTTTGGAACAGATCGTGAAGAATGGTCAAAATATATTCACACAATTATCTCCCCTGATCAACTAACTTCGCAATTTGGAGGGACAAAGAAAAATTAAATATTTTATGAATATGCTTGACCTATGTCTTCACAACCACGCCTTTGTTCCTGTATATAGAAATTCGTTATTTTTTGTACAATAAATGAATTTTGAATAAATATTTTGAAACGACAGTTATTTTTTGACATTATTCATAAGACTTTGAGTGAAGTTTTGGGGCGTTGAAACAAATTTACATTTAGGACACTAGTTTTTGTGACACCAGATACTAAACAAATTTGACATTGAAATTGTGACTTTGTCAAAACGAATATTTATAAATAACGATAAATTCAGTAGAACGATTGTTTCAAAGTGTAATTCTCGTGCCGGAACAAAATGACTGAGTTTTGTGAAAACAAACAGAAATTGACTGAAGAAATGTATGAAATAAGTTTATGGCAATTTTAAACAAATACGCGATATGCGTAAGTGAATTTTAGGATTAAACAAAGCTGAACTCAAATCACGTCGGTGCATTGTCACCTTTTTTGTCTAAGAATTTCCAGATCACTCCAGTGATCCACTATGGTAATTTCACCAGCAAATTGACGTCAATTGTTGTTGGCTGACTAGTTTTTTATTAGTACCTAATCATGAATTTGCGCTCATTTCGTGATTGGTTCTCTGACGAAGTAGTCAAATTCTTTCCCTGTGCAAGAAAATGAAATCAAATCAGCAAAATTCCGGATTATTTTTAATCGTAGCAATATTTCTCGGCGTATTTGTTAGTATCTCAAATGGTAAGGTTGTGCTGACGTCTGAAGAAAAGAAGGCCGTTGAGAAGGTATGTCAAGTTTATTTGAATCTACAAAAACCTTACCAGTTTTGGGCTCACTAACCCCAAATTGATATTTAGTTCCAACCCCTTGTGGACAATATTATTACACACGACTATCAGAGACATGAGACGTATCTAGTTCGATGGCTTCAAGGTAATGTTTTAATTGTCATTAACTATTTAAATTCATATACGTAGAATTTAGAGCAGTTTCTACTTTTCAGCTAGAAAATTAAACGTAAATGATGCGGTCGAAATGTTCCGAGGGGTAAGTCATTTTTAGATGCTATACCAGTTGTTGTCATGATGCATAGAGAGATCTGCAACTGCAATTTCATCCACAGATGAATATTTTTTTTGGAATATTATTTGTTATGAAATAGCAATATTTAATAGGCACAGAAATGGAGGAAAGAAAATAAAATTGACACAATTATGAATGAAGACTTCTCAGATGTTGCTCATTTTAACAAACTGTTCTCAGACGATGCTGTCGACAAAGAAGGCCGTACAGGTATGGTTTGATAAAGTTTATTGGACAGGGTGGTTCATAACTATGTATTCCACTCCGTTCAGGAAGATTAATATTCACCTTCGTCAAATCACTTTTACAGTATTCACATCCAGTGTAGGCGATTTCGACATTCGAAAACTTGTGCTAAGCGGAAAACGTGACAGATACGAAAGATTCAATCAGTACGTAATCGAAAAGGCAGTTTCGAAGGCAGCGGAGGCAGTTTACCGAAGCAATGGGACACTTACGGACTCAAGACTTGTGGGCATCACTGATTTTCATGGTTTCTCACTTCGAAAATTTGCCTGTTTGGCTTGTAAGTGTAAATAGAACCCACATAGATGGCATTCACATCAACCTTTTCCAGCTACAAACTAAATCGGCCCACAGGGATTGCCTCCATTTTTATGGTAATAGAAATCCTTGAGAATTCACTACAATTTAAATGTTTTGGATTTCAGGTCTTCCTGCCGTAATTAAAGGTGCGAGGGAAAATGAAAATAACTATCCCGGAATAAGTGGACTCGGCATTTATATAAACAGTCAGTATTTACAATGTATTCATAATTACATTTCCTAAATTCCAGTGTAATAATGCACAATCCTATTTCTGAACAGCTCCAAGGGTTGCATTGCCCTGGATCGAGTCCCTATTTGGTTTCGTGTCTGAGGAAACACGAAATTCGATCAAAATTTTCGGATCAGATCGTGTAGAATGGTCAAAATATATTCAGACAATTATCTCCCCGGACCAACTCACTTACCAATTTGGGGGAACGAAGAAAAAGTAAACATTATTGTATGTTAGCAAATCCTAAATCTGTTAAAATTTATATGGATTTTCCCATAAGAAAGTGGGTCTCCATGCAATTCTTCCAAGTAGATTTGTACTGTAAATTCTCCTCAAAATGTGTGCATGGGTACTGTTTCATTTTTTCCTGAATATGTAGTTCAAAATTAAGTTGTACGTGATGAGGAAAATAGTTACGGACATAATAAAAGTCAACAAATTAATTTGTAATCGAGAGCGCACTCCTGGCAAACTTGACTGACTAGTTTGGTTTTGTTTTCTTATGCAGGGGACAAATTATTGTTCCGCGCTTTCTAGGTCAAGGTAAACAAAAATGTTGAGAGTGATTTTATAACGTAATCTGTTGAGGCACGCCTTTGTTTATTTTATTCTGTACACCTGCCCATTTGCGTAATTCTTTTAGGAAGTAATTCATTGCATTGCTACCCCTTTGTAAGGTAATTAACGAAACTTTAGACGCTTCAGGCAATTTTGAATGAAATTTTCGGGCTGTGGTTTTTAAATCAGGTTTTTGGAATACAAAAATGGAACTAACTTTCCATGAAAATTAAAGACCCTGAATTTTGTGCCCCGAAAAAAAAATCTTCCAAAATCTGACCGCTCCAAGGAAAATTGTACGTACATACATTGGAGTGCAAGGCAAAAGAGGATTCCCGTGCAAAGTGACCTCGTAAGAAGTAAAAATGCATTTGGAGGCATCATATATACTGTCCGTTCGTTTGAAATGTGATCTTCGATGGCGGTTGGCGGCAGAAATTCCCATGCACTTAACATTATGGTTGAGGCCAAAGTCAGGTTTCGCAGGTCGCACCCAAAACGCACCCACTGTAGGTGTTCCGCTACTACTTCGCTTTAGTGAGGGTTCGATCCCACAAGCAAGCAATACATGGTGGTCACTTGAAAAATATTATGCTGTTCTCGACTAGAGTAATTTGTTTCCAGCTGGAGGTATCTTCCCTAGGCGAAATGATAGGATATGCCATCTCTGCGATTATATACTCGATACTTTTTGGCAATTCGTTTGAGAATTGTTTAATTAATTATTAAAAGAGACAGACATGTGTGATTTCAGTAATTTCGCCTTTCCTGTTCGCTGGTCTTGACAGATGACCCAATTTTCACTGACTGAATAGAATGTACAATTTGTGCTTTTCAACAATTAACAATTACAGATTAAAATGTGTAGTTTGTTCCTATAAGCAATTGTGTTAATTACATGGATGACCGGCCACTTTGACATTAATTTCGATATGACATAATAATTAGGTTTGAGTCCATGGCTTGCGACTTTTTTTCCTTTTCCTTTTCCTTTGTTGACTTTAAGTTGATATTTACTTTCAGCTGACACTTGGCCCGTGTATACGTACATAACGTATTCAGTGATACCCTTTCTTTGACCTTACAAATCATTTCTTTTAATCTGCGGAAGTTTCATCTGTAGAAAATTCAATAAATTCCTTCAGTCCTGATCCACTCAGCGTTCATTCCTCTCGGCAGTATTTTATTCTTTAATTTAACAATTTAGTAATTTAAATAATTTTAGTCAAAATGAAGCCAAGCCATCTTTTTCTAGTGCTCTTCGGATTTCAAGTTCTAGCCTTAGCGATTGGGCAGTCAGACTTTACTGATAAAGAAAAAGCCGCCCTTGCAAAAGTAAGTCCAATTTTATGTCTTAAAAAATAACAGAATTAGGGTAAATAGGGCTAAATGTCCCTATAGTCTTGGGGATCGTGCTAAAATTTCTTGTGATATTGCACCTTACCACATATTTTAGAAAATAAACTCAAAACTAAATATTATTTTACATTCTAGTTTCGACCTTTGGTAGAGAAAGTCCTAGTCCAAGACTACCAGAAACTCGACACTTATCTGATGAGGTGGTTGCGGGGTTTGTTCAGTTTTTATCTAATTTAAAACTTGTCCGAATTAAAAACCTGTAAAACTGGAAATTATTTTCTAATTTAGATAGTAGCTTAAATATCAACGATGCGGTTGCGGCCTTAACTGAGGTACGATTTGGCATTTGGTATTATTTTAGTCTCTATATCTTCAGAAGTTACTTGAGAACTAATAATTTTTTAATTTAGGCTCAGCAATGGAGGAAAGACAATAAGATTGACACAATTCTCCAAGAAAAAGTTCTTGAGTTTTCCGATCCACCAGAATCCATTGAGGGATTTGACAATGAGGGTCGACCAGGTTAGGAAATTTTTTCTATCACCTAATATTGATACCGGTTTAGTCAGAAACTCTTCAATGAAAGAACTTAACTACTACCGGTACCATTTGTAGTCCGAATGGAAAGCAACCGAATCTCTGCGAGAAATACTTGGCGATATTTGCCAGTGCCCTCTGGGAAAACTAAATTAATGTTTGTTGTATAGTCTTTTCTGTCTAAATTTTAGTCATCATCTGGTCTGCGAAGAAATTGGACGTAAGGAAACTCGTTGTTGGAGGCGAAGTGGACAAATTTCTTCGGTACACTATATTTGCCGTAGAGAAAGTTATGTTGAAAGCCAGGGAGTCATTGAATGGCACTGACCGTGACTCACAAATTATCTCAATTCTGGATATTGAAGGATACAATTTGAAACAACATGGCTGCATTCAGTGTAAGTAATTCAGAATGACCTTACCAGAATTGGGCTCGAGCTCAACAATACTAAAACCAGTATCAGTCTTAAGCATAAATCAACTACTTCTAACCGACTGACACAAGTTATCTCACTGCGTCTCTCGCAACCCAAAATTATTGTTAGTGTGATATGGTCCTTTAAAATGTCTTTACATCCTACAGGTCTTGGAGTCTATGTAGACTGGACGAGACATATCAGCAAATATTACCCCGGATCCCTTAAGTACGACATTTGGATAAATGGTAAAGGAAAGATTTTTTTAAATTAAACAAGTATCCGAATAGGAACTGAACACCTGTCCAAAAAATTGAGCAAAGACACATTTTTACCTATGAACGTCTCCCACCTTGAATCAGAATGGTCAGATTGAGCTAAATCTTGCACATTCTGATTCTCCTAATATTCTAGTAACACAATCCATCCACAGATTTCTAAAATTTTGAATTTCCCATAATACAATTTTAATCGGAACGTTCATGGGGACACATGTCGATACACATCTCCTTCCTCCCAATTTTTTGGAGAAGTGTTCCGATTGTATTCGGACAATCCTGTACTTCTAAACTTTTTTCATTATTTTATTTCATGGTTTTTAGTTCCAAGGATAGCAATGCCAGTATTAGAGCTCATCAAACCAATCAGAACTCCTCTATACCAAAAAGCCCACAAAGTATTTGGAACTGAGAAGAAAGAGTGGTCAACCTTTTTACTCTCGATAATTCCAAAGGAACAACTTGGATTTCAGTATGGTGGAACAAGGAAAAACTAAAAATACCTTGACTTGTTCTTCAAATAAATTATTTTTCGTTACGTTGTATTCGTTGCTTGTACTTTTCTAGTTTTTATTCTCATTACATATCATAATAGGGAAATGTAGGCTAATTTGTCCCACTTTGGTGCATTGAACTCGCACAAAGGTGGGGAAAATTAGCTTAGAAAATTTTATTCCGTCTTCAGATTCTCATTAAAAATTAAGTTGAAATGTTCATTACTGTAAAGAGACGGTGAGAATTTTGAATTTTTCTACGGATGAACTTGAAAAGAATTTGTGTGGGTAATTAAAAACAAATTCTTACACAACTTGGAGGACGAACATTTTCAAAATGACTTTGAGTAGACCTTCAAGGAACGCGGAAAACTAGTGGAATTAAAATCCGTTTAATATGGGAATTTCCTTGCAATATTTCTACGAGTAATATCCGATATACAAAATGTACCATCTCAGTTTCTCACACTAGAACCATTTGAATTTATTTCATGAAAAATTAACGATTCAGTAAAATGCGGTTCAGTAAAACTAAATCAGTATCATTAAAACCAGACCACATATACGGCAGTGACCAAAACAATGTAACTTTAGACACAGCACAGCGAGACAGAAATGTACCATAATGTCACCACACACACTAACGTAAAATAAATAGTAAATAAACCCGTGCTAGGTATGTGGAGTAATTACGCTAATACTGGCTACACAGTAGTCCATTTACCCCGTGTGAAAAAATAAAAGAAATGTGTGGACTCATCCGAAGTTGCTCAATTTTTGCGTACGAATGATGAGAAAACTTCCATTGTATTTTTTTGCACTCACACATTTCGTTTTACTCGTAACACTCTTGATCTTGCTACATATCCTGTGCCACAGTCAAATTGAGTAATCAGACATTGGTTAAACTTAAAAAAAATGCATCATTTGTCATTACGAGGTTCAGAAAAGGAATCATATTTAGCATTGCGAACTAATCTGTCATATTTTGTATACGACGGCCTCAACAAGGTACCTTTCTAACAAGTAACACTCACAAGGGATGCAACTAACCTTATACCTGACAACCAATTTTGTTAATCCATTGACATCCCTTGAGTGAGGTTTATACAATATGAAGTATTCTCAAAAATTTGGACAAAAGAGTTGTGGAGGTCCCTCCTGTGGAAGTTGAAAAATCCTGGGTTATATCACATGCTGTTTCCGGCGTTTTTCATTCCATGTTCTCTGTTGTGACGTTACGTTAGGAAATACAGGGCTCCCTCGGTTTCAATTCCTGGTCCGCCCGCTTCCCAATGTCTTGTGCTGCTGGGTGATAGTACTGTACTCGGTTCTCTGAGGTGATGCGTCAAAAATTCGCAAAATTGATAAAAGCACGAATTTGAACTGAAAGGGTTTAAATTACTACTGGCAATTAAGCCCGCCCGCAGCGGTTAATTTATCCACCCGTCCTCCTCAAAAGAAAAATACAATATATAATCCCAAAAGAGGTTAAATAATACTGGTCCTTCAACAACATCCAAATTGACCTTTATGATTGCCGGTAAACGTATGGATGTAGCATAAAATCGACTGTTTTTCTGTTCCGCCGCCCTATTTAAGTGCCACTACTCTACAAAACCTTCCTATACCCTTGGTCCAAATTCAATGACCATCTCATCGACGACCACGTGAAAATGTTTTCAAAAATTCATAGCATCTACTGGTGGAGGTTTTTTGGAACAAAAATTGTCTTGGCCGTGTTCGAAAATCGCCCATACCATTGGCCAAAATTTCAACTCTAAATTATTTCCACTCTCCGATAAGAAGCGCAGTCCATTTATTCAACCCTTAGCTCCTTAAGTGTTTGCATAGATAACGGTAATTTCATCAAATTTTAAACTTCCCTTCGAATCTTGTTTCGTTACAAATTTGTGCACTCTTGGGTTGGGCTAATTGAGAACAAGAATTGTATCTCCTGATGAAGATGACCTTTTGTAATTAAGAAAGGGGCAACGTGTCAAGGTTGAATTACATATTACATTACTTCTGGGACAATGGAATAAGGACATGTAAACAAGACGACTCTTACTCTCAAATGAATATCCTGCCTGAATACTAATTGTGGGAAATTATTTTGTGTTCATCCCATGCATGGCATGCAGAATGTAGATGCATCAGGAAAGGATTTATTGGTCTGGAAATACACCTTACGTGTTAAACGTGTTCAAAAATTAGTTGTGGTTAAACAACGATGTACACAAGCATAAAGCTCATACAGGGTGGTTCAAACTTATTTTGGTTATCAGATTCTAAATATATATTGGAATTCACTCATACTATTGTTGAAATTATGAACCGCCCTGTTTAATGGGAAACGTCGATGGAAAGTAATGAAAGTTACCTTGCACCAAATTGTCCTTACACTTAAGCGTTACGGCGACACACATTGTGTGAATTATGTGCCATTATCATGCAGAAAATATTCTCAAACTCAATTTACGTGATTGCATATGCTTATTTTTGTATCACATCAAATGTGCTCATCAACTCACCTAAACTGTGTGCTCGGAAATTGATGAAATAATTTCACATTATAAAATATTTTAATACTGTTTCTTTTACTACAGTTGCCATTTACAAACACTGCGCTGTAGATCTGAACACTGTACTGTATATTTTCACACTCATTACAATCGACAAGGCATTATAATTGTATTTACATAATTGTTATTAATTATATCTATGTTTTGTGAGGTTTGTACACATTTACACATTCAGTAGTGCTTGATCAGTTGTTGTCGGACACGAGCTGGCGTAACTCACTATTGAATTCATTCGGATAAATCAAACATGGCGGCCAGAATTGGGAAATCTAAAATTTCGGGTTCATATTTATGTGTTGTATTGACGGTGTCAATTTATTTAACGACTGGTGTGAGTGGACAAATCGAGTTTAATGAACAAGACATTGCGAGTGCACTTGCAAGAGTAAGAATATAAATACTTTTTGGAACAATTTGTGCAAAAAGTTTGAAAAATATTACAAAAGGTGTTAATTCTGGCATATTTTATTTAAATAAGGTTACATTGGGTTTATTCAGTTTGGGTGGACTAGTAAATCAGACAGAGCAATTAATTGCATTTGACAAACCGAGGAACGTAAGCTATTTTTTTCTTGAAATGTTGACAGATTCTTAGAATAGAGTAAAAGAGTGAAATCTGAAAACTTCAAATTATGCATTTACTATTATTTATAAAGGTTAAGATTCCAGTGGGTGTAGACAGTTTGAGTGGACGAACAAATTCTACAGAAACTAGTAAACCTGAAAACGTCTTTGAAAAACCTAAAGATGTGAGAAATATTTTGTAAAATTATTTGGAATATCTATTTTGAATATATTATTCGTAAATAATTACATTTTATTTCCGAAGACTTCCTTTAGTATAGATATTTTGAGTGGATTGGCAGACCAAGCGCCAGTTCAAGAGACGAATGCATTTTTCGAACCGGCGGCTATAAGAAATTATTTTTTCAAAATGTATAAGATGCTTGCATAAATTTTTAGCTTTTAATTAATTTTGGTGTGTTTTAATAAAGGTTGCATCAAGCACTGATGACATGAACGCAAACAAAAGTGGACAAGAGGGAAATGTGGCATCAAAGCCCGAGAATGTGAGTAAATATTTGTTCAAAATTCTGGTTCATTTTTGCCGGAAAATGCAATATTATAATTGAGTTTTTGGTTTGCGATATTATTACAAAGGTTACATTGAGTTTAGGCGTGCAAGCAAACGCCACTGAACAAGAGAGAAGTTCAATTGAAAATGTAAGAAAGCTTTCACAAAATTATTTTTCGCTTTAATTCTGACTTACGGATTGCGTTAAAGGTATCATCGAGCGTAGATGTGAGTACTGTTGGTGGTCAACAAAATTCTATTGAACTCAAGGTAAGAAAAATCAATTTGTTTCATTTTTTCGAACCGTTACTCCTGACATGTCTTAATTTATCTGTAACTGGTTTCATTTTAAATTTAAAAGGCTTCGGAAGGCAGAGGCAGTACAAATGTAGGGTCGAATGGTACCGAAGGAAAACTAAACGGGTCCGAAAAACCCAAAAATGTAAGAAACAACTTTTTTTAAATCAAATCAAATTATTTTATGACCTTACTGAAGCTATCTTTTACAATACAGTTGATAATTGGGAATGAAGGTGCGACAATCGTAAAAGCAAATTATTCGGAGCAGGAGCGAATTAGACTTGATGGACCTCGACCTCACTATGTAAAAAATTATTTCGGAAGTTGACAATTAAAAATTTTGCTAAAAATTTAGTGCATTTTTCTACTAAAACAGGTCAAGATATTAAGAGCTTCATTGGGGAATAAAAATACGAGTAGACCTCCAACTAATAATTATACACAATTATTAAGAAGAGTGGATAAGAAACCGGAAAACGTATTCAATTTAATTCACATAAGATCAGTTTAAAGGTATAATTTTTAAGCCATGCTTTCAATTCAAGGTTTCATCGAACAACGTAACGAGTATAAACGAACAAGCGAATTATACGGAAACGGAACCCGACAGAAGCGTGCAGAGCAATGTAAGAAATTATTTATTTTCCCCAAAAATTAGTTTATATTATATTATTATTATATTATTTTTGTATATTAAAATGTATTAAACTAAAGGCTTCTTTGAGTTCAAGCGATATCGTGAATGCGACATCAAATTCTACCGTACAAAAAAGTGATAGACCGGTACCATTGTCTGACAAGTCTGAAAATGTATGAAACCATTATTTCTGAAAATTATTGCTTATTTTAATTTATGTGGAGAATAATTTACAATAGGTCTCCTTGAGTGCAAATACTTTCAGTGTGAATGGCTCAACAAATTCTACCGTACAAGTAAAAGAAAGTGCACGGCCCGAACTTGAACAACCCATAAATGTAAGATATTTTTTTAATTGTTTTTGCCTACACTCTAGTGATCCGAACCATCCCGTGTGTTAGACCCTGGTTCGAATCCTAGTTACAGTATGATGTACCGAATTTAATTATTTTATTTTATTTTGGTAAGGAAACATTGAGCACAACAGAGATTACGATCTTACAAGAATATAAAACTGAAGCAGAAGGAAATATATCTGATAAGGTAAAACCTTGACCTATGGCACGTCGCATTTGAAATTGTGCAATTCTGGTTTTCAATAATTTTTTAAAGGCTCCATTGGTCAAAGACAGTGTTACTAAAGAAGCAAATCATACGGAACAGAAAGTAGATGCGCTTGACACTCATGACAAGGTAAGACTTTCTCTGTTAAACCATTTTATTCTTTTATTACTAATGGACCTTACCAGTTTTGAGCCCAAAGCTCGCAGCGGTTTTTTACCGGTTTTACCAGTTTTTTACAGTCCACGGTTTTTCCAATTTATTTAAAAAAAAATCCGCCTGACCCAAACAGCAATACCTGAGTGGTAAGGTCCATTAATCCTATATTTTTAAATTTACTTACGCCCATTATATTAAAGGTTTCAAGAAGTATAGTCAGTGTGACCGGTCATAAAAATTACACTGAGCTTGAGAAAAATGCACTTGACAAACCTGTCACAGTAAGAAACTGTTACTTCAAACTTTTGAAAAAATGTTGATATTTAGGTCTGCTTAACTTAACATAATTATTAATACGTGCAGGTTTCAATTCCACTCAGTTCAACAACAGTGATTCCGATTCCGATTCCAATTCCAATCAGTTCAACAGTGATACCAGTTCAGATTGAACAATTACAATACACAGAACAAGAAAGGAAGGCACTCGACAAAGTAAGAAATAAGCATAAACATTTTAAATTTGGTTCCAATAATTTCATGTTTTATTTTGCAAAATGAAGTTCCGTGAGATGGTTAGTCGTGACCTAACACAAAATTACCAATTTTTGGATAGTTACCTCATTCGATGGCTGAGATGTAAGCAATTATTGAAAATACTTGATAATCTCTCGTACCACGTACAAGAAATTAAATGTAATTCACTTTGGAATTTCAGATAAAAATTTTGACATGGACGCTTCGGTAATGATGTTACAAAAGGTAAAGATTAAAATTATGATAATTTTATGAAAGCACACAATATTAATGTTTAACACTTAAATTCTATTTTTTCCCATCAGAACCTGAAATGGAGGAAGGATAATAATATCGACAACATTTTGAACGAAAAGTTATTTACGTTCAACCCCCCAGTGTACACGAATAATGGTTTCGACTACCTGGGACGGCCAGGTCAGTTTCAACTTACAGTTTTAAACACTCAAATCATATTGTCTCTTAAAAATCCAATGTATTGAATTCATATTAGAAATATAGATCGAACAGAGAAATACCTTAATGTTTTGACAATTTATAATCTTGCACAGTTATTACATTTACCCCCACTGTCGTGGACTTGAGACGAATGGTTGCAAGTGGACAAGGAGATAAAGTTGTCCGATACTGGGATCAAATTTTAGAGGAGGCTGAACATAGAATTGAAAATGCTTCAACTAGAACCGGAGGAAATATTAACAAAGGAATCTCATTAATGGATCTCTCTGCCTTCAACGTCCGGCAACACACTTGCTTTGGATGTGAGCGAACGTCGTTTTAGAATTCCAGAATTATTCTCTTTTTTAAAAAATCGTCTTGGTACGCGGATACTTTTCAGGGAAATTTGGTGAAACAAGGAGGGATCCATCACAAGGTGTCATAGAGAATCTTCGAAAACTTATTGACCTTGAGGGATTTTTTCCGATCTAATGGATTCCCCTGAAATTCCAACAAAAATTCCTAAATGGTATCCGTGGTCCAAGGCACAGTTTTCTTTTAAATAGTTTTTATATCTTAGAACAAAATAATCGTTCGTTGCAACAAAAAATATTTTGTTCTAAGATATAAATATTATTATTAACCTCTTTAATGAACCACTACTCTTGCCGTAAATAAGAAAACCTGAATATTATGTAATTGTCCCAATTGTAAAGGTCTATGTTAAAGAAACCGTTAAAACTTACACTTGATACAGCGAACCTAATTTCTTGCGTTAGGCATTACGTTGTAAGGAGGTTTTTCTTTGCTCCGATACCGATCCTATTGATAATAATTTTTATTCTAGGTATTTCTGTATTCATCGACTGGACGCTTCACTACGAAAATTACCATCCGGACATGGCTATTCAGATTGTTTGGATAAATGGTTTGTTTGTTGGTTCAAGTTACCGGTTTTGGGCCTTACCTCATGTGCAACATACTGCGAGGAAAAACTTAAACGACACCGCACAGAACTTACGGTAAAGAGTAGGCGGTTCGATTTGGCAATATTTTTGATAAGTTGTAGCCTTTAACATCCTAAACTACTTTTGTCAAGCTTCTACCACGAAAAGTCTAAACGTTTGGGCGCTAAAAATACATTGCCAAAACACATATATTCTGTGTCGTCAAGGAATCACAAAGCGCATCTGTCTCCTTTATTCTAGGGGCCAAACGGTTAGGCTATTCGGGGTGTGGCCTTCACAAAAGTTGTGAAGGAGATCAAGTGCTACCGGTTATAACTTGTCAAAAAAGTAGTCAAATCCGACCACCTCATCTTTACCATATGGACTGCAAGGGAGATTTCTCAATCCAAAAACTCTAGTCATCTGGCTGAAAATTAAAAATTTCAAGATAAATCCGATCAAGGCAAAGGCAACTTGAATCGATTTGCATTTTTATGCTACAAGTTATCGCTCTCTGGCCATGCAACCTATGGCGTGGATATTTATTTTAATCAAAGAGCACGCAGCGTAAATATCTGGAAATACACATCTTCGGCCCAAACGGGGTAAGGTCATACCTTAAAAAGACTAATGATTTATTCTGAATACAGCACCTAGAGTCTTCGTCCCCATTCTGGAGCTCGTTAAACCACTTCTGGCACCTGGGACAAGAAAAGCGCTGAAAATCTTTGCTGCCGATCGGAAAGAGTGGTCAGCGTTTCTCCATGCAATTGTTCCGCCAAGTCAGTTGCCATTTCAATTTGGTGGTACAAAGAAAAATTAGTATTATGATGCACAAATAATTTAAATAAACAAAAAGTAAAAAATCGACGAGTCAGGTTCTCTTTCAGTTTTATTATTCATAAATAATGTGTCCGTCCATTGTAATAATTGCAACGTTGTGATGAAATATGTCCTCCTCTATTTGGGGTTCAAGGTCACCTTGGACAGACATGTTTAGTTGGACCACTCTTACTTACTAGTAGGTATTTTTTTTCACTTAAGTTTATGTCAAGTGTTCGAGAAATGCATTTATGTTAATTTCACCCTACCTTATCGCGAAAGGCAATTAAATAGTGTTTCTGGAGAAATAGTGTAACTACCTTCACAACGTAAACCTGGATAGCAAGCAAGTTAAGGAATCGTTAATCAATTTATTGCAAACAGGTTTTTGGTTTTAAAATTATTCTCATTATTTTTATATTAAGAACTACACTAACAAGACGTGATTTGCGGTCAGGTTTAAGTTTGGCACAACCAGAATTGTTCAACTGTTGATTTTTTTATCACGGGCAGATATGATTACAAAGAAGCGTTGTAGCAGGTCGATAGATGAATACTAACATGGCCTCTAAATTTTGCATTCGTTCAAATAATATTCGAATGCTAAATGGAAAATTACTTGACCTGACAGATTTGTAAGATAAAAATGTGGACCGAATTAATTAAAAATTATTCTAAAAATGCACCGCATCTCATGCGTATTCTGAGTAAACGTGTGGTAGGTCCGTGTCATAACTTTGATTCAACACGACTCTGTAATGAAAGTGATTTTAAAGGACGTCAGTTAACCGAATATTATTTGGCAATTAGGATGAGATCATTAAAGACTTTGTCCGTTTACTGATTTAATGGACAGATTAACCTTGACATGAAGACGAATCATTTTTACACTTATTCAATTTGTACTTTTGATGACTGGAACAACTTTTTTTTGTGAAGGTTCTACCACGAGAAGTCTGACCGTTTGGCTGCATAAAAATACAGGTCACAGCGTACACGCCGAAATGTGTGACGTCATCGGAATCCGTGGCGCCAAAGCGTTTCTTCGGCAAATGTTGTGATTGTGACCGATCGGTTAGACTCTTTGGCGTACGACCTCCACAAAAGTTACTTGGAAGGTGATACCTACAATTTATAAATGCAACGGCCCACTTTTTGCGGTAAGGACTGTGTGTCTTCGTCGAAATAGCTCCGAGAGATGGAAAGAAATAATTTAAATGTCAAACACAGAAAAATACTTGCACATTCGATCGATGCATCTTATCTCCCAATATGACGAGACCAATGCGGCAACTTCCAGCTTGACTATGATGAAATTCAACTACGCATTTTTTAATGATTTGAAGACTGATCCAGAACTTTGGTAACGGAAGTGGGAGGTGATTATTTCCCATGTGTGTGAACAATAGAAGCTTATCTTACTGGAACTGGTTCACATAATTATGTATATTCTAGGCAAGTTTCACACTAATTTGGAATTCAGACAAATTTATAATTAATTCTTGACTTAATACATTTATTTCCACATTCAGGTGTATTTCAGTCGCACGTGTATAAAACCATAAAATTATAAAAGTTACGATCGTGTGTGTACTTGAATTAAAAATCAAAAAATGGCAATTAGAATTGCATTCTTTTTTATTTGCATGATAAACGTTTTGAGTTCGGTGTGGGTGAATGCACAAGTCAACCATACGGAAAAGGAAACAAAGGCGCTTGGCAAAGTAAGAAATGAAATTCCTTGGAGAAAGTCAAGTTTTTAATCCTGCATTTAATTTCTTGAATAAAGTTCCGTGATTTGGTTGGTGATGTTCTAACCCTAGATTTCCAGAGGTTGGACAGTTATCTCATCCGATGGCTGAGCGGTAAATATTAGAAGTTAAAAAAGTTATACATATTGTAATTTACCATATGGTCGCAAGAAATACATACTAAACCAAAATAAACTCAATTGTGACATCATGAATGCGTCCCAAATTCCTATGACCTCACAAGGCGTATGTATGTATTTGGTTAGAACGGTTAGACTTTGTGGTGAAACCTTCACAAAAGTTGTTCAATAGGTCTCGGTAGTCTACTTTTTGCGGTAAGGTACGATATTTTCTTTTTAAAATGAAGTCTTTGTATTTCAGCTAGAAACTTTGACGCGTCTGAAGCCAACAACTTTTTTCGAAAGGTAAGTCAAATTTGATACGGATTCTAGAAGCAACAATATCTCGATTTTTCTAGAACACTAGTGATAGAAATTAGGATTAGATTAATTTTTTTTTATTTCTATTTTAATATTTTTATTTTTGACGCCACAGAACGCGAAATGGAGAAAAGATAATAAGATAGATTCCATTTTGAACGAAACGATTTTTACATTCGATCCTCCAGTTTACACAGATGATACTTTCGGCTATGACGGGCGGCCAGGTCAGTTTGGATACCGACATTCATTTTACCAGTTTAATTTAAACAATTACCATTTCAATTCAACTTTATTACTTTCAGTAATTACTTTTACCCCAACTCGTGTGGACTTGAGACGGTTAGTTGCGAACGGAAATCGGGAGAAAGTAGTTCGTTATTTTGATCAAATTTTAGAGGGCGCTGAACGCAGGTTGGAGTTGGTGTCAAATAAATCTAATGGCAGTATTTCCCGCGGTATCGCTATGTTGGACTTGCTAGGTTTCAATATTCGCCAGCACACTTGCCTAGGATGTAAGAAAATCTAACACTTTTGATTTTTTAATTCATGCCTTCAATTGGGACTAATTTTGTTTATTAGGTATCGGCGCGTTCGTGGACTGGATTGTACACTATGATAATTATCACCCAGAGATGGCCACTCACCTTATCTTTATAAACGGTATGTTTGTTTAAAGTTTTATCGATTATAATTTTATTTATCGCTCTACTGATGTTTTTCAAAAAATCAAGGTACATTTAGTTGAGAATTTAATGAGAAATCAATCACATACAAATCACTTATTTTATTTTGTCCTTATCCAGCCCCAAGAGTCTTCATGCCAGTTTTTGAGGTCCTTAAGCCTGCCTTCTCTCCTGGGACAAGAAGAGCCCTGAAAATATTTCCATCTGATCGGAATGAATGGTCAGCGTACATCCATCAAATCATTTCACCAGATCAGCTCACTTTACAATTTGGCGGGACAAGGAAAAATTAAAACGGATTAACAAATCTATAAACCTAAATTAGTCATTGAATTGTGATGAGCCTGTACTGTTTGTACAGTATAGAATGGACGTAATAAGAAATATACTGGTACAGAATTCCACTCTACCTGTACTCTTGTAATTAGCTTTCTGGCAAAAATGGTCTAAACGGTTGACATTGCATTTCGCCTGCGGAAGATATCCTAGTAGACTTAATAAGGAATTACATCCTCCATGCGTCTATACTTAACTAAGTCTTGAGGGATCAGACCCATGTTACAACTACAACTACAGCGAATTGGCAAAGGCTGACCTTGTCAATACACTAAAATTGACAGACTAGTCGCAAGCAATTTCGGAAGGAATCTACCGCATATTCGGTTACAGTGAGTCGAACTATTCAGCGGAATATCCGCAGACCCAATGTCGAATATTCGGCTGACTAAACTTTTGGTGTCCGAGATTGTCGAAATACATAAGTAGAAAGAGATCTAAATCGAGATTTTGCCGTCAAAGCATGTCGGAAATGTTTATTGGTCTTTCGCAGTTCATTCCATGTATTAAATTCTGTGATCTAATCAAATCTAATGCTATCGTCGGACAATTTTTTGTTGATGAAACCGGTTTGAGTTTGCATTCAGTGATAAAAAAACGTGACTATTCCTGGAAAACTCACTCATCCCATAAGTGCAAAATACAATAAATTAAAGAAATCTACTTTAAATAAAACAGACCAGATACTTGTATAAGCAGCTACTCCTACATTTTTCATCGTACGGGGTTGAGGTTAGGCTCATTCGACAGATCTACATCTTTTTTAAGGTAGTTGCTTTTGTTTTTTCAGTTTTCGAACCGGAAGGTGTTCAAAATTTTGTTTTAAAAAAACGAAAATTAACACAGTGGGAGATGGGACTAAAAATC
>JAQFYE010001260.1:0-24368 GCA_034694305.1 Protaphorura glebata | reverse complement strand
GGATTTGGCGGGATTTTTGAAATTAACATGTAATTTCGGGTTCTCCCTGACTTCGGGTTTTAGCTGTGACATATATACTATTACTTAGTAGAAGTTCAGAATAATTTCGCACAAACTCGGCTTTAGACTCGAGTCTTTACGATTGGGTGACGTCCGATTGTTTTGAATATAACAATGTATCGCGCGAATTGTATTTGTTATTGATTTGTCTTGAATTTAACTCTATACGAGGTTACCAGTAAATTCAGTTTGAAACGTGACCCTACATAATTTACCAAACAAATATTTCGAAAACGTATTAGGCACAAGTAAGTGAGGTTATAAATTCTTTCGTTCGCACAAACCTGTCACCATAAGCAGTAGTACCATCTCTATATTATATGATCGACGAATTCAAACTCGAGAGCACGAGAGCCAACTTTTTTAATCCTTAATTTTAGTTGACATTTATTTAATAACTTAAGTTTGGAACAGAATTGTTTAGAAGTCTTATTGCAGTACAACCCAAATTCTCTAGCATTAACGGTTTGTTCCAACTGGTTGATTTGGTCTGCTTGCTTCCCTTGACCCTCAAGCTTGTCGCATGCCGAATGTTACAAATTAAATGATTACGTCTGTATTTCATGCTGCATGGGTTTGTTAGTTTAATTCGTTAGCACACAAATCTGCATTTCTATACAAATACGCTGTACATCGTGGCATGTCATAACAGGGGATACCGTTGTAATGAATTTTCTGGATGAAGAAGCAAATTATGATGCATTATGTCTCCCGTGCATACAATTTAGTCTACAAAATTGCCCAAAGTTATATAACTGTCAATCTTCATCATTAAAGGCCGAGATAGGTCACTATCGTATTACAATTTAGTTGTTCAGTCGAGTTCGTTCAAAATATTCAAAGTGTTCATGTTTCCTTATACAATTATTTTGAAATGAACCATTCAAATTTACCAATGAATGTTTCCAATTTTAATAATTTTCATCACCCGGATTCACATTCGCACCAACATGGGTCATTTCCTTGGGAGAGTTACGAATATCCGGTAAATTCATTTGGGGAGCGTTTCTGGCCAGCAAGTGAGCCACAACTGCACAGGTAGAAATTTAATTATTCGAACACGAAAATTACTTTCCATTCAAAACTCAGATCAGGCTATAAAATCAAAATTGAATTTGAACATAATCCAGGTCAAAATACGAACTTTTACATTGAAGACAAAAGCGCTTGTAAGTTTAGAAATGCAAATTGACTTCCATATGATAATTCAGATATGAAGATCCGGTGGACAGAATCGGATTAACTGGAGGTGGAGAAAGCTCGCCAGCGCTTTCTGCTCTTGGACTTTTGGCATTTTTATTTTTCCTAAATATGATCCAGGTAAATTTTTGAATTTGAAGAATACATGCAAGGTGGTTCAAAACTGTCGGGCCTTTAATTAATTTTAGTACAACTTACGCACGTTTGCTGCTGAATTGTAAGGCTAACTCCGTGTAGACGATTTTAGAACTAATCGAATCTGTCAGTTTTGCAGTATGATTAATTTCAAAATTCCAAAATCGGTCTCTCACGGAGGGCAATAATTTCTAACCCTGTAAATAAAAGATGATGCCTCGTAATTCCATGTTGGCTATTATCCACAGAATTCAGTGATGACAAGTAGTCTCCTCGCAATGCGTCTCCGTAATCGGAACGTGACTCGGACAATCAGGAATAGAAGGACTACTCGGAGACCAGCTATGGTCGCTGGTCGAAATTTTGACGACGATGATGACTTGGTTGGAATTGATCTTGACTTTCCAACCAGCCAAGAATTGGATTCTGGCTCACCTGAAAATACGAGTAGTGAAGACGGCAATCCATATGCAAATTTTATCGAAGGTGATTTCAAAATAGGTCAAAATTCAGGGAAGGACGATTATAATCAGAGCGAAGTTCACCAAGAGAGTCAAATCGAGAGTCCAGTAGCCCGAAAAACTACAAAGAAACGAAAAAGATTTCGTCGTGGTTTACTCGGACATGGAATGTCTGTCAAATGCCTCCAACTCTTTGCTTGTAAATTAGGAAGACGATTACACACTGGACTTGGTGGAATCATATCCACATTTATGAGGTAAAGATTGAAGTGGAATTTTTGAGAAAAGTGCGTCCCACATACAGGAGGTCTAAAGGCTCTGCAGGTGAACCGTTTGGACTTGTTGGAAAAAATTAAAATATTTTCTGAAAACTGAAAGATGACGGGTTGGGTTTGAACAAGGTTCACGCATGCCAAAAACGATGAGAATTAGCTATGAAGAAAATTTTGAACACAGACAAATAAATATAGAACACTCTGAATCATTCAAATTTTGACAGTTCTGTAATTCAGGACCACAATTCTAATCATATGGACACAGGAGCTCAAACCTGTTTAAAAATTTTCTACAATTATTCTCTTCTCTGATTTAACTAGCGGCGCCTAACCTGCTGCGATTTCTATTAATTGTAATCTTATCCTCTGATTCCACAGGTCATTCGTAATTCCAAAAAGTAAACAGTATTTAGGCCCAGGTCTATCTCGTGCATTGTCAATTGGTTGGAGCTCAAGAAAGGATTGTCGGGATTTATACAAGGAGTGTAAAATCTTGCATGATTTGATTGCCTCGAAAGGCGATGGGAATTAAATTGAATTAAATAATATACATGTTTTTGAAGTTAATTCCAACTAATTGATTTTAAACGGTACGGTTCTGTGTATCGTAATTATGATTTTATTTTATCATTTCATTGCTTTTTGAACTTATTCTGCAATATAAATAAAAACAATAAGAGTTTAATGACATGAGTACGATCGTTGCATTTCGATACTACTACATACATTTCGTCTGCTTTCTTAAATGACTAAGGTCGAGACTTTCTCTGCACGCGTGATTGAATTTCAGGGTTATTGAGTTTTCAAGTGTGAACATGCTCTTACCAACCCTGTATTGAAATGTCATTATTAAAATGTAATAAGAATGAATCCTGACATGTGCGATGTGGAGATTTTTGCAATCTCATCAGGACAGAATGTTTTCAGAAGTCGGTCTTCTAACTTCTTGGTTGTCGGGCTCGCGTCAATGAATTTTGGATAATACCAAAATAATTGAAGTTTATTTACCTTCGGCCTTTATAAAAACCCGGACTTAATTAAACTTTTATTATCTGAGCCACCCAGGCTATGTTATGGCTTCATAACTAATCAAAAATACAATACACGGGGAGCGGGTGCCTTTGTTAAGATAAATCTGTAATGAAATCATCATTTCCAGCGACTCTACTTATGTGCGTGTCGTACGTGCCTTGTGACGAAGCCAGATATTTCTAATCTCATAAAAAAGCATACCTTTTTATCAGTTTAATGAAAGACCATAATATTTGCTCTACTAGATTGGTTTTCTAATAACGTCTAGAATTCTCGAGCTCTTCTAGAGTGGTTTTCTGGATGGCTTCATTTAGAATGGAGCTGACTGATATTCCACTTTATAATAAAATTAGCTGTAATTAAATTATAAATATTCGAAAATCATTTACTAGGAAGCATTAGATGTAAATTTGGGTAGGTCTGGCATACATATGTTGAGGCAATTTGTACTGTGCATGCATAAACCTCGCCGTTAGCGTGCAGAAAATATTAACTTTGTAATTTACTGGCGGATATTGTGAAATTCAAGTTTACGCCGACCTTCATAATTTAACAGTTGAAATGAAATCATGAGTTCTTGAATTCAATCACTCCAGGCAAATTATTGAAACAAATTGAAGTGACCGAATTTCAACATTAAAAATATACAAATATTTATTTCATTCATTATAGCACTCGAGAATCGAAATAATTTTAGTTAATTAATAGGAAACGGTGATTGAGTTTCAGTCGACTGCTTTCCATCCCACGGCACTAGTATTCTTTCCTATTACTTACAAGAACTGACATAAGTTTTTACATTAAAGATTTATTTAATCAACAAATTAATTAGATCGCACGGTTACACTAAAACGAGACGCACTTCACTAAATCACATTCCTTAATACAAATCCGTTTTTTCGCCTCCAAAACAAAGTGAACAAAATCGAACTCGCTTTGTACATTTTAATTCATTTTAACCAGCTGTAAAAATAACTCAAAAAATTGACTTTCAGAAATGTCCCCAACTTTAGTTCATTGAATATTACATTTTGGTAGTACGATTTTACCAGATACATTATTGTTGACTCCTGTGGACGAATTCGAATATTAAACCAAATCGAATGTGTCAGATATCCGGTGAAGCTGGATAATATCGGCTATTCGAAATCTAATAATACTGAATACGAGTCAAACGAGGTAATGTAAGATAACCGGATATGATAATCGTCACACCGAGTAATATCGAATGTGATGTTAAACCGGATGTATCGAACCGGACATAGTTGGGCGGCCATTCCTCCGGATAGTGTCAACTACCCGGACTATCCGGTGCATGCAGTTGCATTATATTGCACACTAGACCTTACACCTAATTCTTCTACCATTTATGAAGGTGACCTGTCGATTGTGATAGTGTCAAGCCGTGTGACCTCGCAGGAAGTATGCTGAGTGGTATTGCTTCTTCGGTGATGATTATGACGGGTAGACTTTGACCTCCCAAAATCTGGACAACAAAGTCTTCGAAGAACACAAGCATAACAGATGAGAAGAACGACGACCAAACCAACACCAAATACAACAATTGCAATCAGGGCGAATTTGACGGTGCTTTCTTGAGATTGGTCAGTACTACTGGCCGCTGGGCTATTGCTAGCCCCCATGACGGTGTCTTTGTATGTGTGTTTACTGTTCCAGATGATTACGAAGTGTCAGCTGAAAATAGGACCGTTGTATTGTGTTTGTGTCATTCGCACCCGTGCAATTTCGTGGACCAATCTTCTCAGTAAGTGAACTCAACGTCGTTGTCAGTCTTGTAAGTTGTTTGTAGTGCAGTTGTATTGTAGTTGTGTCCCCAGAGCCAACCGCTTCTCTCCTCTATGATCAGATAATCAATAAAATTTATTAGACCAGGAAAAGAAAACAAATCTGTGGGTTTCAGTAGTTCCGTAACAAATCGACCAGACTGGACACTGGACCACAGAAGTTATCGTGTGATAAGTTACATGCTTTTGAATGTACTCCAACAGCAAAAAATTTTCAGAAATAATAATGGTTTTGAAACCCATAAAAAAGCCAAGGTACGCAGTCTTACGTGTGTATGGTAATTGATTATCTTACAATCTAGACATTTCATAGAATTTACACGAGGAGTTTTAAGTATGTGTTAAGTTAATCATTTAAGAAACATTATGGTTAGTGGTATCGGTTCTGGTTCACTTCTTCCTGTCCTACGTATCACGAACTTTCATATCAAATCGCCCAAATATGAGCAAATATTGATCAATTCATTAAGGAACAGCTATAGTACCCTTTCTCAATCTTACACAACCAAGACCAAACTGTTTTAGTAGGTTTAAAATAAAATAATGAATCTGAAATACTATGTGATTCGACTCCACATCTGTATAGTCTGTCAGTCTCAACTTTCCAAGGGAATCGGAATTTATCACAAGGACGAATGAACACTCAATTGTATCTACGGATGCAACGTTTACACACGCTGATAATTATAACCGACAAGACTCGTGATCTTCAAGAATTTTGACTTGTACTTTAAATCCGAACAGTGTTTTAGCGGCCATAAGCATGACGCAATTTTTCAGGCTGCTGGAAAAACATCCGGCAAAAGTTAGTTTCAAACTAATTGCACACACTTCACAGAATACTTTCTATTAATTGAACAGTCATTAGTCAGAGTAAGTGTAACTTTGATTACCCTTCAAATTTTTGCTTGGGTACTGCTAAAACTTTTCGCTAATTAAACCTTACAATACGCAATTAAAGTTGCGAAATCAAATAATCTGTGATTTCTGGGAGAATAGAATCTGAAAGGTAAAAGTAGTAAACATTTACTATGTGTAATTCAATTTATTTTGTTCGCGTGTCATAGTCGCTTCAATTTTACTCGTGAGAATAATTCTGTACAACTTTCAATTGTATGAAAATCGAATCCATGCAAGACCTGGAACATCTGGGCTTCCTTCTGCTAAATTCAATATTCTATCCAGATTTTATTTCACATTGTGTATTTTGATTAAGGTACTCAATTCCCGGATACATTTCTGCTGAATGATACCCGCTCTTAAAAGAACTTTATGTGGATAGGTAGTCGCTTCTGTTCAAATTGAAATATTTCAACTATACGTTTTAACGAATTACCTATTAAATTTGTAATTTTGTAGTGATTCAAAGGTTGTCACGCATGTGAGACTTTTCTGGTAGTTTCATGGTCCAAAGTTTAGAACAATACGTGCATAGGAAATGTTCTACTCCTACTTCGATATACATTGTATCGTACTGCCGTCTGCCGCAAAAATATGTGCAGCGTGATTACGAAAAAGAGAACAATTATTGTTTGTTGGAATTTTGGCGTCGTAACAAAAATTTACATTAGGTACATCCAATCAACAACGAAAAATACCCAAACAATTGTTCTCTTTTTTGAAAACACCCTGTACACCCCTTTGTTTATAATTTCCTGTAAACAAGTTGCGAAATGATGTTAAGCCAAGCCATCCAATTGAATAACAACACACTGTGATAATTGATTTGAATGGCAGAAACATACATAAGTTTTACGTCACTATGGACTCAACAAAGGGGGGGTTTACATATTTTTGCGGCGTACTGTATTCTGTTTCGTGAAATAGTGGTGCCCGAAAAGTGGTAGTTAAAGCTGCAGTTATAGTCATTTAAACCTTTTCTGTTCAAATACAGCTTCACGAAGTCTTGTCTCGTAGACCTGAATGCATATCAACGAACACGACGAATCTTCTCTAGAGAAGTTACTCTGGAGGACCCATCAACCAAGATAATTAAACCAAGATCAGCAACGTGTGAACATGCAGCCGAACAAGGAATTGAGAAGTGGGCCAACCAGGACTTGAACCCGGACTTGACGGATTAAGCCCGACAGTTACTTAACTGAGCCTTCCCACTGTCATCAGGAATTTATCCGCGATATGATCAACATTTTTGACTTAAAATGAGCCAGTCTTTCGGCTATAAGTGGATGTCACAGAACTACTGTTAATGAACTTGCCAGGTTGTACCGCTAGGTCGTATCGCCAGGTCATAGGCTATTCATCTTCACGTAAGGAAGGAAGTGTAGTCAAGTAACCGTACCACAATCTGGTACGTTTATAATTTACTGAGATTGAATAAGCTTGCACGTAGCAAGGCTTACTTCTATCTTCTCATTCCAGACCGGCAGATGAATAGTTAAGCTAAATACACTGTCGAAACACAATCCGCGTTCATCCATTCATTTACTCTGACGAGCTATTGTTCTCCAAAATATTAGATTTGCTCAAAACCAAAGACTCGAGACACAAAGTCATTTTGCTAATGATGGAGAATCAAATACACCAACACACTACAGAGTTTACTTTGCAGAGTTTACTATATCCACAAGGGTATCTTCTGAAGGACTAACTCGAAACGTTACACCAACAATTCTCCTAAAGTACAAGTTGTTCGACTTGTCAGTAAATAATTTTTTAGGCGTTTCCACCATCAGCTTCGAGGCACATTATATCGGAATCTCGAGAAAAGGACCGAGTCAGGAGGAACCAGGGACCAATTTTATCTGGCAAAGAAACCACATTTGAGGAAAGGCCGAAGGTTCCGCGAAATGAGAACCCAGCGGTGGTCAATTCCTGACGGCCAACTTCCTAATTCCTTGTACGATTTGGTGCTCGTACGGTTCTGGGCCCTCAGAGGCACTGGTTTAATTGGTATTTCGGTTGGTGGGACTTCTAGAGTAACTTCCCTACAAAATAGCCACCTTGTTGATTCAGGCCTACGAGCCAAGAATTGTAAAGCTGATCCAATCCCAATTTTAACTGAAGAGGTTAAAATTACTGAAACGGTACAGGAGTGTTGAACTGGATACAATTTAGTCTGAGTTTTACGCGTGAAAAAGGTTCCTTGACATCGAAGAAGGCTGAAATGTGAGATTAGCGAACAACATCATTTTTCTGGGGATTTTGTTCCTGGATCCGGGTAAAAGTGGGAAAAAAAGAAGACGGCTCGCTTCCGTCTCTACAATTACGACTTTGCTTGTTTTCAATTTCTCTTCAAGCATTTCTGGCAAAAGTACAACCAAGTCGAGTCTTTCAAAATCATGATTCTGATTGGGTCCATGTGAGCAGTTGTAGTAATCACTGTGATTTACGAGCCTGAACTGAATCTCACGTAATAACATGCGAAACTTGCTTTACAACCTAAAAATACGTGAACTGTATTGTGGAAACGTAGTACAGTTTGTCATCCAATAACGTGGTCCGTGGAATGTGAATGTGACCTTACGAAACCCACTCTTATTTTTGAATCCACGACAACTTTCCTCAGGGCTCAAATGATAGCTACAGATCATACGAGGGAGGTCACATATGTTTTAATCGATGAGAAATAACTTTCACACACTTAGTACCAACCACAAAAAAATTTCATTCTGATTTCAAAATTTCTATCCCACTTTTAAAAAAACATTTCGAAAATCATTTACATCAAGTTGGGACCTTCGCTTTCAATTCATAATCTCATATGAGTACCGTCCTCCTAAGTATATTTTCAAATGTCGAAACAGGCAAAAATAGCTGGATGCCTGTGGTCTAGACTCTACGATTGGTGCAGAAGTTCGAATAATTTTTTTTTACTTCAAGGCAGCCCTTCAAAATTTGACTGAATGAACCTGATCGTTGCCTTTCTGAAGAGATAGTCGATCATCCGGCCGCCATTCTTTTTAAATTTTCAACTGCGTAGTTTAAATTGTCCAGAACTTTATCTATAAAACGAACCAGTTATAGCATTTCTACGGGGTAAGAAGTTAATTAGGAAAACCCCATCACAATCCTAGAAAATGGCACCCATAACTGGTTTCGCAGAATTGAAGTCATTTGCTTTGTCAGGTGGAGGAGAATTCTTGCTTCTCATGCCATTGTCCCTTGTTTTCAAAGGACAGGAATGTACAGATTAACTCACGTCTGATCAAAGGAGTCAATTTTGGAGACATTTATTTTGTCTCTATTGTACAATTTTAATTGGGCTGTGGAAGTGTCCATTCGTTTTGCTCTTTGTTCAGCCAAAAGCGTTCTTTGACACAACTTTTTTAAAACTCTTACTTCGCTGCGGAGCTAAATTTCAAACTACTAACCATCGATCTAAGTCGACTTAGTCTTTTTACACGAACCCAATTAGTATCAGAAGTCGCATGGTTTGACCTGACTGACCGCTTCTCGTCTTTGACCGAGGTTCTGACCATATTTGAAATGTCCTACACACTACCCGACCACCTGCTCAATCGATAATGTGGCTTCTCCATATATACTGATTAAATTTTCTTCAATTTCCCCTTGACACTTGCGGAAACAAAAACTTGATCACAGAACCATACCTATTCTAATTTAAAAGTTTCCAGGACGAAACCAAGATTGAGTTAGTAATTTTCGATTTCTGAGCAGTCTTTATAAAATTCCCAAAAATTCAATATCGGCTTACTTTTGGACAACGAGTCGAAAGAAATTAATTCCGGAATTCTGGGAATGTGGTAACAAACAGACGACTGCGAGTTATGTAATGTCCTTGTAACGACTGTATTGTCACACAATGAGATACATGCAACCTGGCAGCCCTTGCTTTCTTTCTGTGAGGGCTCAATGCTTCGAATATTACTTGGTCTGGGTAGGTGTTTTTATGAGAATTATCTCCATTGGAGTCCTAGCCTAATTCCTAGTTGTAAACCAAACGAAATTAACTCCATCCCTCCCCAATTATTTGTTTTTAATATTTTTGACGTTTTGAGTGTTCAAGAAAAATTTCTTGAATTCCCCTCGAATCCAAGTAAGTGTAATGTTGATTATTAAGGAAAATCTCAAGATTATTTTTAGTAATACCCGGTTTCTTGTAAGACTATGACAGTTGTATTGGACAATAGTTGCATTTTGAATCGTAAAGATTTCTAATTTTTCTTGGGCGCATATTACGGCCGAGGCTACTGTCATTCTACATCTTCAACCTTCTAAACATTTCTGTAAAATATTTCTGCAAGAAATATTTGAATGTCTCCACCTGGGCTTCGTTTTTCATCCCAAGTAATTTCCTGGCTAAGCATATGTACACACTTTCGAGAACATTTGTACATATTCCTGTTTACAGGATAAAGGTTCTATTGTTAAAAGCATTTCGACAAAGTCGTTTCTTGATATGGAGTAGGAAAGACTCTGCCTATAATAGTATAAAATTCAACTCGCTTTGAAAAATCACAAATAGAAACTGGGCTAGTTTACTTGAAGCTTTTCAGAATACAATCTTCAAAAACTCTTTTAATACTTTTCGTCAATGAGAAGCGTGGGAATATCGGTGAATGCTGGAGTGGAACAAACAGCTAGCCGGAGGGATTCTATTGTCCCAAATTTTGCATAAGAGTTTTCTTTCAACTTGATCATCCACTTGGTAATACATTATTACTTTGGACACTCCGTTCTATTGTGAAGTGAGAAGCGTTTCAAGGCACACAACAGCACGCTTAAATTTTTATGGATTTGTCGAGTGTGTAATATCCTTTCATATTTTTAGATGATGTATATTTGCATACCGATTTTAGCAAATTTACTCTTTATAAATTCGCAGGAAGGAGCGTGCAGAGACCCAATAAAGAATCCGATGTAACTTTCAAATTCATAAATAAATTGTATGTTCACAATTCCGGTTTATTTTGTAATTTTTAATTAAATGAGTATTTTTAAAATAAAAACAGTTGTGTGAAAATGCATACTAGGGGATGTATTCGTTTGTCCGCCGATTGTGGCATGGTGGGGCGGACCCTTATTGTCTCGCTATTTTGTTAGGACCTCGAAACCTCACTCAACCTTGTTTTGTCTCACTATTTGATTTGATTTGATTTGATTTGATTTTTTATTAACGTGTTTTACCAACGCATCCTGATACATTTAAGTATAAGTAGAATGGCTTAATTCAGCGACACAACATCAATAACTAATCTAGACCAAAATGCCAATATATCCAATTAACAAATACCAATTAAACCTAATTCACAAAACACAAGTTTCAAATAACCAAAATTTCCACTAACCAATAGAACGTACCTACACCACTTAATAAAACGCAACTAATCTAAAATCTCCGGTTCAGGACAAAATTAACTTCTCTCAAAAGCTAAGCGAATGTTTGACCAGATTCTATTTTCAACGCTGTTATAATCGCATTGCATGTGAACGATTAAGACCTTGGCTAGGCGTTCGTTAAAGAGTAATTATCGTGTGTAATTAACCCGGCAAACTACGGCATACTTTCTCGTCTTACTTAAACACGGGATTCACTAGAATGTGAATGCCCGTTTTAAATGCACTACATAATTCACAATAATGAGGAGAAGATGTGAAATCGAATTTAACTTGAATTTCGATAACAATGGTTATTGAAATTCAAACATTCAAGTTCAATTTTGATTTGTGCGCATTAGTTTTCAGTTGTGGTAAACGTTATCCGAATCGCCTCAAATGCATAATATCAGAGCATCCGAATGTCCGAACAATCGCTTTATTTGAGCACCAAAGTAAACTACAACTAATGGCCGTGTGGACAATGCTCCAACTGAACTCGTCCGTAGCACAATCCAAAGAGATAAAACGGTCGACCCCTGTCAAACTTTATTTGCTTTGACCTGTCCGTATAATGCTAGAATAACATGAGTCGATTGAATTATTCATACTGGGTGATCCCATTATGACTTATGATACCAAAACTAACACATCATGGCAACTCATACACGAGAAGATGATGGATTACTAATGTACCCATTACTTGGAAGCGCTGCACCGTGTCCAAGAAATTGTAAGAGATTGAAGTGCACTTATTTATACCACCCATTTGAACTATCAATTTCCTATGCGCATAAACTAACAGAATCCTAGCTTGTAATAAAGGTGACTAAACCCAAAATATCTCAGTGGATAAGATAAAATTGTACAATTTTGAAGATTGTGAAAAGATTGGCTAAAAAATTAGCAAGTATTAGTCAGTATTAATAATTTTAACGTTCCTTTAAGAAAGCTAGAAAATCAATCCAGGTTAACAATCTAATCCATCGGATATTCGGATATTCGGATATTCAGAATCTGAATCTGATCTGAAGTTAGCCCAGATATTTTATCTGATCGTATATCTGACAATTGAGTCGAGCTACTACAAGAGCTCATTTGTTACTGTTCCTCATATGAATCATAAACAAAATAAAATGTATCTCGCTTTAGTCATTCCAGTGAAACACGCATTCAAGGAACGATCTGAACCAGTTACAATGAACATCCTCGTCTGCGAACATCCAAGGGAAAGAATTTTTATTTTGTTGTACAATATCAGAGCACAATTTGAAATATGTCTCTCATCTCTCTGCACCACTTCGTATTGCATCTACGAGTAAAAACTATTAAGAATATTTTCAGACTTCTCTCCGAACTAACTGCTAACATACACGAGTGCATATAAATAATTTCAAGTCTTCGAAACTGCCCGTTTGCGGCATTGCATGCTTATGTGCAATCTCACCCATCAAATCTGTGAGGCAATACTTTTTATATGTTGCCTTTTACACGAATATTTCTCAAAATGAGTATATTTTTGATTTTGTTTTCATTTTGCCACATTTCACTTCTGGCACTTTCGACAGATGAAAGTTTACAGAACTAATGCTCTAGCAAAGTTCCCTAGCAAAAAGGAAAAATGACGACCTCGAGTGATTGTCCAGATTTGAATTTCAATCAAAGTCATAAAACAATTCACCGAAAAAACACAAACGACTGGAACACACAATACATAAATTGGTTCGGTGGAACGTGAAGAGACTCTGAAACACTCTGACGTTTAGAGCTCTTATTTATTTTTCATACAGCTTTATTTATTTGGAAATCTTTCGTATTGTCGATGTTAGGAAAGCAAGGGAAAGTGAAGTCGGATGTCGTGTGAGCTTGGAAATAACTCAAGTCGTTCAAGTCGTCCTAGTTAAGTGGTGTGCAAATGGTTAATGGGTTTTTGGAGGAAAGCAATTGGCATTTATCACTGTCCCCACCATTTTCTAACCATGCTCATTAAATCAACCGACCACACACATACATGGTGTGGTTTCATATAAATACAAAATGTTGACTTTCCTTCGTGATCTCTGCCGATTTGTGGTATCTTACTTCTTCGTTCTTAAGTTCTCTCATTACCACTTTAACAAACACTCATCTCGAAGAAACTGACAGAAATATGACTCCTCTCACGAGGAAACAACTTTTTAGATAAAAACTAGAACAATTCAAATATAAACCCGAGGAGTTACATTTCACTGCTCTGAACACAAGTACGACTCGTGTTGAGATATGATCTTGAGAATTTTTTTTGGAACATTCGAATTTGAAGCATACTAGTTCTAAAAAAATTTTACTCAATTTCAATACATTACTAGTAATCGGAGAGTAATTCATTGCCATCTGGCACAATTAATTGCTTGTTGAGGTTTCAACGCCAACCTTTTTTGTAGTGTACATAAAAAATTGTAGCGGCGAAATATATCCATAACACAATGATCGATACAACTAAACTCCGGACTAAATGAGAGCAACAGTATAGTAACTGATATTTCAAATTTTACAAGGCCGAATTCAATTAAGTCTAAGGATTTGGTATATTTTCTCATATTTTTACATCCTTAAAGTGGGAAAAAACAAATCTTTGGCCAATTTGGCATAATTTATGCAATAATGGCAACTATTGGGATTGACAATTCTTTAGATTTGAAACCATGTGCATGTACAGCCAAATGAATAAGTACTGTATAAAATCCTTACCAAAATTCCTCGGAATATGCTGGTTTCGTGTTCAACTTCGATTGCTCAATAGTTAATTAATTTCATCAGAGTTTGTCATTACAGATAATTACATGTATTTCTATGCACATACTAAATGAACGTTCACTCAAGTTCTGTCAAACTAGCTTACAACTTTGTAAATTTGAAATCTGTCAAATTACCTTTCCATTGTTCTACTATAACATTTGTCTGTCTGGTTTTGACATGAGTTTTATTCTTATAGTGCAGCGTGCAGTGGTG
Organism: Protaphorura glebata; assembly: GCA_034694305.1. Taxonomy (NCBI): domain Eukaryota; kingdom Metazoa; phylum Arthropoda; class Collembola; order Poduromorpha; family Onychiuridae; genus Protaphorura; species Protaphorura glebata. Next base: position 10,109 of record JAQFYE010001260.1, on the reverse strand, counting down.
AGGAAAATGGAAATTCCAAATTGGAATTGAAGGACATATACCGAGCTGAATATAATAAACCGGGTATATTAGTCGCACTCAGAAAATCTCAGAATTTGAGTTTCCTCTCCAATTCCAAACTTAGGACTGACGAGGTCTCTTCGGAAACATGAGAGCAAAACCCGCGCCCGGCTCGGGTTTGCCATGACCATGGGCCACCGAACTCCAAAATATTTGTATTACAAATAAACCTGAAATTTCGGATAGAAAATCTTACGAGGGAACAATTGTTTGTGTAAAACTATACTCTAAACTCGGAAATCAACACATTTGTGTTTCATTAATCTCATCCAAAAAGGCAAGCAGGTTTGTATCAGGATTCTTCAAAATTGTCAACTATTTCAATCATGCCCATCCTACCATACCCAAAAAGTATTAAAGTGCTATGTTGTGTGTTGTATGTACATATGAAATAGAAGTTACTTTATAAGCCAACAAATCCTTCATTAAATGTGACCGAGACACTGATTTAGCAATTCTAACGCTTTTGAGTATGATGTATGTTTTACAGCAAGAATAATCTCCTCGTCAGCACAAAATTTGGAAAACAGTAGTACATCATTCGTAGTTCGTGGTTGCTTGGGCCCATTGATAAGAAAAATAAGCGAATCCTACCATATATTGGTAAATAATTAAATATGGCTTCGTTATGATTTATTATTGGATGAATGAGACCTGAGTAGGGAATTGGGTGTAATGTGAGTATGTGACCTTGTGGCATTTTACCCTATCTTGGCATACGTACGTTCGTTCGTATGTATATATGTATATCCAATGGCGAAGAAAACAAGACTCCAGTCTCGTAATTAATTGGATTCCTAGCTTTCACCCTGCGACGACAGCTTTCACTTCTCACCTTTCACTTTATTAACTCAATTCCTCGAAATCTTGTTTTGGTTTATTGCAAGTTCTCACACAACCGAGTAAGTTCACAGGTCGGAGTTCCACATCTGTCAGTTAAACGAAATACCACCAAGATCAAATTTGAAAGACACGGCGTGAGTTGTTTCCATCCATGTTTTGAAAAGTAGCTGTAATGTTACTCCCTTCATTAAAACACTAAGGTTCAATACAAGCCAAGGGCCACTCGGTTGAACGGGGGTCAACCTAATTTGACTCAAAGGGTACAATGTTTGGACAAACTTGAAAATTACAATGCTGCCAGATTTTACAAAATTTGGATAAATTTCTAGCACAGAATATGTTAATTACTTTTTTATAACTTTAATAACTAATAATTGTCAATATCTCACTTTGAAATCTGCCATATAATACTCGTAGATACATTTTCTGAACGTTTGTTGACAATAATTATAGGCCTGACGTAGAATTCCTCAGCCAAAATATAAAGTGCGTGTGTCAATGGAATGGAGTATAACTATACTGATTCTTGAAAGAATGAATGAAAGTAATCGACTCTAGTGGTTTATTTCTTGGGGAAACTCAATCTGCTTATGACTTTTTCTCTTCCTTTGTCAATGATGTACTCAAGAAAACCGAGATTTGCAGACGTCTAGGCCTACTCAAAGAAACTGGTTTGATTGCTAGGCGACCAACTATATATTTGACTTGGCGTAGGAGCAAGCTTTGAAGAGTTGCAATTAGTCCCATGTGCGGTACAGACGCGAGTTCGCCTTCTTCATTTTCAAAACATCGACAGGAGATCTGATTTCATGATTCTAAATTTCAATACAAAATTGGAACCGAAATTGGTTCGGACGTATTGGCGTTTTGGCGTGTACTTTTAATACACTTTTTAAAAAAGTGACGGGCAGAGCTCCTGTCCCTCGTGATACGACCTGTCTGGAATCTCAAATCAATTCTAAAATGGAAGTTGGGGGTTGGAATGTTGGACGGATTAAGAACACCTAACACACCTTATGAGTAAATGTACGGCGCTGAAAATCGCTGGATTATTGTTATGTTATAGTCCTCGTCTTTCTAAACAACTTCTGTGAAGGTCCCACCAAAAGTCTAACCGCTCGGCCGCTAAAAATACACAGCTTGGCATGTTAAGCTGAGAGCAAGTGAAAGCGAGAGTGAGAGTCACTATGCGGCATCTTGCATGCCTACCTCTAGATTTATCGGCCAAATGGTCAAATTTTTGAGGGATGGGACCTTCACAAAAGATGTTCTGGATAAGTCTGACTGCAACATGAATTTCACCTTTTTCTAGTTTTGCTGTTTTACCTAAATATACATAGATAAAAAAAAGGCTGCGGGCTACAGTTTGTTCCGTCGACAGGTCGGGATACACGTACTGCTCTTTGACGAACGGACAAACAGCAATTTTGTCACAATAATGAAATGCCAATACTGGTAAACCGTACATGTACACAGTACTAAAAGTGCTAATATAAGTTTATTGTCCATAGGTACGGCTTCATCTCTGAAGCTCGATTTAAGATCGGTTTTGTAAATACAAAAAAATGTAAATCGGGTTCACACATTGGGATATAATTAGTCGACTTACTTTGTATGCCTATGTTCAATTACCCCACAACTTAAATGTCAACAAGTCTTAACAAGACACGACACAATCTTCAAGAAGAAATTCGCGTTATGAATTTCCGATATAACTTCTTTTATTGGAAGAGCAATTTTACTCCGACACTTACGATTACTTCTCGTCGATTGAACTTCTAACACTACGAAAATAATCATAATATTATTGCGACTTACGAATTTATTCATTGATGGCAGGATGCGAGAATCGTAAAAATGAGTAAATGTGACACTCGAACAGCAAGGGGAAACGACCTCACCCTATCTTTCTCTCAGACAGGAAACCGGATTGAATTCTAATTAGATTTTCATTCAGAATTGCGATCATAACAACATAAACTCCAATAACATTCACCCGTATCCAGTACCCATAAAGTTGTCTCTCGTGCTAATAAAATGTAAATTTTCCAATAACGACATCACATCCAAAAAAAAATTCCATGCGTATTACTGAAAGTGAGATATAAATTTTGCAGATAATTTAATTTCGAATCCTGATACCTATTTTTCGGGCAAAACGGGTGATTGCTACCAATGCTACCACGAAAGAAATATTTCTGCAAGAATTGAATTAACCCGAAAGATGCGGGAGGAACCTCGAATTCCTTAAATATTGCTATTGTTAGCATTAGCTGTTCTAACTCGAATTTCCTACAAAATGTTACTTTGTTCTGGCAACCCTCAGATTTAAATGTGAATGTTCTCCGAGTAAATTGTTTGCAACCACCCTGTAGTTTACATTGCTGGCTGAGATATTCGTGCTTGTCCTATTTTAAGTATCAGTATTGAGCAATCTCTGCGAGAAATCTGTTGTTTACTTTCTCCAAATATTCGATTCTACCATACGATGAAAAATGGCAAAAAGTGGGAACAGTTGGCTATCGAGTGCAAATAAGTAAAGGAAGTGTGTACTTTATGTAATACCAGCTGGTTCCTTAGAATTCTTGCTTTACTTTCACCAACACAACATGCTGTCAGCCTTGGTTTGGTCTAAATCCGGGTCTCGGTATTATGTAAATATTATAATAAGAAAAGAGCCAAAGCAGATCAAGACGCATCGGTGGCAGGACCCCGACCAATGAAATATAATGGAATCTGCCAGGCGACTGACTTTTGTATAGAAATTTTGTTCTGAATCTGACACATAAGCTTAAATTGCGACTCGACTGCGTTTGGGGCATTTTCAGATGACTAGTAAATTCCGGAGAATTCTACTTTTACCGAAGAATTATGTGTAGCAGAAATTGACAATTTCCTTTCAATATTTCTTTGAATTTGTGTAATAACCACACATTAATGCTCATTGGGAGAAAAATATCAAAATAATTAGAATTAATCATCCATTAAAATTTAATTATGCCTTTGTAAACTAATTTAGAGAAATATTTGTTCCATGTTTTGCTTAGAACAAATTACGAAGCAGAAAAATATTACAATTAATTAATTAGTTAAATCCGGGCGAAGGGCAGGGCTTTTCACTACTCAGATTCGCAGCGAGAAGTGTTGTCAGAGTCATTCGTCAGTTTACTCTATTATTTGACTGGATCTTAATATTTGTAAATTTATTTCAATTATGGTAATTAACAATTGAATCTGTAAGGCAAACTTGTCGTCAAATTAAATGACAGTTTCATGCAGCAAACCCTTTATAAATTATGCCTTCTGAACTATGTAGTCTGATTTTTATGAAATTTGTAAATATAAGGCCGGCAGCTTATCACATTTGCTAGGAATTAAAATATTTAAACGCATACTAAAAAAACCGACCTTCAGAAATTTTAAATGACATTTGGCCTACTTGATTTTTGTAAAGTACAATTTCAAAGTGTTTTATGATATGGCTACCAACAATGAGCATTGCAAGAGTTCTGGCATCACTGTCGGTTTAAATATTCTAACCACAAATTAAATGTATTAATTTTAAGTTGATTACTCCAATTTCCAGTGTTACAATCAGCAACAAAACTTATTCCTTCACAAATTCAAAAAATATTAGAACAATCCGCGAATTTAAAACTTTGGCTTTTATTATGGATGACCGAATTTTCAGAAATTTTAGCGCTTTTTGTAAGTAATTCAAGATTTCTAAGTCAAATATTTTATTACAAATCAAAATCAATACTTTCAACAATAAATGAGACTAATCAAACAATTTCTAAGGAGGAATTTTTGGTTTTTAAATTTTACAATGTTTTCGCAAGTGTGCTTAAAATTTTTGAATACGAAATTAAACAAAGTTTTTTAAATCAAATATTGTATAAACTTGACAATTCAGGAATTTAATACTCCTTTGATATCCCATGAATAACCGAATTTGTTAACAATTTTACAAGGTAGAATTAGGTTTGATATCATATCGCGATAGCCAATGACGAGATTTCTATACAATTTTCAATACAATTCAACACAAAACTAATAAAATATTTTATACAAATTTTGAAAATCAATTTAAATAAAGTTTAAATCCGATTAAACATTTGACCAATCAACAGTTGTATATGTAAAATTTGGAGGTTTGATATCGCATCGTAAGTGATCAGGTTTATAGAAACATAACTTTATCACAATACTACAAAATTTTGAACACAAACAAATCAATTTTTATCAACATTTTCAATTTAAGTAAGGTGAAGAAAGACTTTATGGATAATATACTGGCTTAAGTAGCAATAATGATACAAATGTTCGATAGATCACAGACAAAAAATCGAAAAAGAAGTCGTTTCAAATGAAACTAAATGGCATGAAAAATTAAATCTCCCGTTCTTTAAATTAAAATATTTCAAGATTTAAAACTTAACTTAGTACTTGTTATTGTTGTTGAAACCGAATGGGTTGTTGAAAAAACCATTATTATTATTTCTGGGAGCTACAGAGTTAGGATGTTGGTATTGTTGTTGTTGGGGTTGGTACTGAGCTTGTTGCTGGAATGTGCTGCTGAATTGTTGTGTTTGTTGTTGATGTTGTTGTTCGTTTCTTTCATGCTCCTGGATTTGTCTTTGATGAGCAGTAAGTCCTTGTTCGTAAGACTGGGCAGCATTTGTATTGGGGCTGTTTTGACTGTTTTCATTCTCATACAAATGTGGGTAATATTGACCATCATCTTCACGAGCTGGTTGCTGGTACTGTTGTTGATATTGTTGTTGTTGGGGAGCTGGTTGGTATTGTCGCTGTTGGGCAGGTTGGTATTGTTGTTGATAATTGTTGTTTGGGATAGCGGGACCGTATTGTTGGGCGTGCTGTTGTTCTGTTCTGGCATGGTCTAAGAGCTGTTGTTGATGAGCAGAGATCCCGGTATTGTACCCGCTTTGGAATTGTTGAGTTTGTTGTTGTTGTTGTTGTTCTTGACGGGTGTGTTCTTGAAGTTGTTGTTGGTGAAGGGAGAGTCCACTCTGGTAAGCATCTTGGGCAGATACGCTAGCCAAAGCTAAAGCAACGACGAGGACAACCTGGCGAAACCAAAATAATTTTATTTGTCAAGTATCATATTAGAGTGTGTTTTTTGTTATATCGTTAAGTTGAGAGTTCGATACCTCGGGCGGTTAAGGTGTGCCATACTCTCAAAAACTATTTAAAATTATATGAAATATTGAATAGCGTACGAATTATTATTTGACTTCTAAGTATGACATCTCTGGATTTTGTATAGACATTTTAGACACTCGGCTAATAATTATTGAGAGGTCTAAACAATTTATGCACTAAGTTATAATGGGTTGATTGCATTTAGTGGTTTTTGAATTTTCGTAACAATTTTAGTGCGCTCCTGTACAGGATTTCATATTTTGAAAATTATCGTAGCGCAATTAATGAACATTTGGAATCAAGACCTTTCAAATTTGAATTCCATCAGAGCAAACTGTATTTAAGCCAGGAGAATTTCTTTAAATTGCCGAAATATAATAAGAAATTTGACGGCGACCGCACAATATTTTTCTTAGCCATCAAAAATTTTAACTATCTTGAGATTCATCTGAGTTTTCTACGGTCTACGGTAAATATGTGAAAACGTTATGTTCAGCATAGTTTTGGCCATAGATACACCAATGGATAATTTCTCAAAGTATCGTTATACAGAATCAAGTTTCTACTTTGGTGACTGAAACTGAGTTATATAATTATGGAAATTTTAAGATTCGCTATTAATAAAGAAATGTAATTTAACCTCTCGTGTGGAAATTCTACTGTATCGGTAGTTACCCGAACCATTTCGAACAAAAACCCGAATTTTTTGTCCGAAATTCTTCGGATAAGAAAATATATTGGACTTACTTGAAGGAATCGTGCCATTTTGTGAAGAACTAGTTTTGAGACTAATTTGACTCGTTGACTTCTTCAGTGAACAGACTCAACACTTAACAACAATTAACTGGATGGGTGTCTGAGTTCTTTATATACGGTTCCAACATGTCCATTGTTGCCCAATGCCAAGGTCCATTCATCCTCCACAAAAGAACTAAATACTCAGTCACTCCACACGATTAACGCATGGCATGATCAAAATGGACAAACGGAAGTCAAACTCAAGATTTTGGATCATCAGAACTTAAAGACAAAGTAATACAAAAGAGATGGCAATTTTTTTAATACATTTCCCTGCATACTAATTAGATCAACTAAAGGCTAGGCGTTTACCTAAAGGCTTGTCAATGTCAAATCAAATGTATCGTTTAATGTACTTGGCAAAGTTCCTCTTTGCATCGTAGTTAGTATTTGCTAAGGAAACTTAACTTTATACATGGTTCTAAATATATTCGTGCACCACGATTTTCTGGATATTCACTCATTCCGCATCAATCCCAAGGTTTACGTTCTCTAAAAAGTAGTATTGCAAGTTTGGGGTGGGTCGTCTGCAAATTTTCCATTGATCTTGACTCAAACGACAAGTGAATGATTGTTTTATTGCCAAAAACATGCATTAAAAACTACGAATAATTTTCTACTACTCATTATGGCAGATTTGTTAATTTCGGTTGTATATTTTGTAGGCCGTCCATATTCTGGTATTAAGTCGACAAACACAAAATCTAATGGAAATCTCATCTATGTACTTGAAGCTATGACAGCGCTTGTAGCGCTGTGGACATTGCGAAACCGAATTATTGGTATTCGTATTTGTATTCTGAAATACCAATTAAATTGGTTTTGATTTCTTTACAGAAAAAAATTCATGATTTTCTAATAAACTTTGTATAACTTTTTCAGTGCAAAGTGTGGTTGTCCAGATAGCCACGGTCCAAGAAATTATTTGGGACCCTCCACATTGCTAAACTAATGTATTCTTCACTGTTGATAAAGTGAACTATATACACGCCCTTATTGGGCAAGTAAGTAAAAAAATGCATCTGTGACTTCGCACTTCAAGTTCAAAGTAAATTATAAAAAATCGTCCATTGTTGTACTCTGTGTAAGTGTTGTAGTCTCGCATTGTAGTTTACTTGGTTAAAGATGAATGAACCACATGCATGTATATGTAGTGTGTATCAATCAATCAATCCAATACAATTTACACAATTACTATTGACTTATTGACTGCAGGGTCATCTCATCTTGTCCATGGACAACTTTAACAAAAGAAAAAAAATATATAATCACAGCAATTAGTAGTTTTTCATCATTTTTTTGTTTACACTAGAAATTCCTTGGTGCAACTTTGAATCTGGATTGGGCCAGAATATTGCACTTGGCGTCTGCATAGGATCCAGACACTTATTCTTGTGTGATATGATTCGAAAATTGACTTTATCCTGTCAGACCGCGGTACAGGTAGCCAACTCCAATTCGCTGTGATAGGGGTTCGACCACTCGGGATGTAGTGGCTTCTTCAGTGATACTTTTCTGCACGTTAGTACCCACTTACGTGAATTAAAGGGTTTATCAGTGTACAAATTTCCTCGTGAACGTTGCGGTAAATTAAAAATTGGAGTGTGTCAAGCGAATGTTTGTTAGTCGAAACAAATTCTAATACAACGTTTGGATGAAAAGTAAGAAGCGTAGAAATACGCATCCACCGATGGATTCTCACAACCCATATAACGCCATAATTGCTTGTTTTTAACTTGATGCAAACTTTGATAATTTTAGCCCGGAGTTAGTCAAGAAACTCTAAATTACGATTTTCCACTCAAGTTTCTATGTTTTAGAGTTGGTATGCACGACTACTATAATTACTTCTGGCAAGAGATGTTAGCACTTAAGATTTAGCTATTATCCTCTTAGTTGGGAAAGATCCTTCCAGTACTCGAGTTCGACGTTTTCAAAAATGCAAGTGTATCTGGAATACAATCATTGAACAAACCTTGTGTTTGAATTAGTTCCGGACATGCAATCACGATAATAGAATTTAATTTTTCACATGTGAAAATAAAATAACTAATATCAGTTACTTAGTCAAGCAAATTGGTAAATGAATGGTTTTCAACAGATTTTTATATTTTCCCATCGCATTGGCAGTAATTCGCATGACGTCAGACATATAATTCGAAGGTTACTGCGAAATACAGGGCCAAATAAAATTATGTTCGCGCTTTCAAAATGAATTTCTCCTAAACCATTCAACCAATGGGATTGCAGTTACTTTTCAAACAATTTCAATTTTACAGAAGAATTGCATAAGATGGAGATAATTAAGTCCAACACCCATTCAGACATTCTTTCAAATTATTAACATTACGGATTATTGGCTGATTTTTCTTCGAGAATAGATTTATGGGGAAAACTCAATGTTATTCATGAACTATTATTTCGAATAGTGCAAAAACGAAGTTAGATTAATATGGTGATTCGGACGAAGAGAACCAATGTTGTAAAACGAAAATTTCATACAAGTAACCAGGAAAACAGGAAAGATATCGTTGAATTGGGTGCCATTATAAAGTACATATATTTAACAATTTTCCTGTACGGAAATCCCATGTTAAAAAATTTTAAAATCACTTTTACTCAACACAATAAGAATTAAGGAGTCAATTGTTTGCTTCCTTTGTTCAAAGTTGTTGATTAATACACGGAAATAATATGACACTCCATGTATTAGACAGCGCAGCGCAGTCATTCAAATTGGAAGTGTGGTCAAAGCTTAAAGCAGACAACTTAAATCTAACTTCATTGCGTCTGTATTGTTTTTTATTGTCTATTATTCAATTTCATTACTCTCCTGAGATTTACATATTTAATGCATTTAAAATCAACCCACTGACATGATGCTTGTATTGTGGTTCCTTTGTTGCAACCCACACAAGACAAGATCTTTAAACTGACAGCTTGAAGTTCACTGTATGAGCATGTGATAAATCTGTGTAAATTTAATCGAACGTAGAACTTGGTGACAAGTTGACAATTGATAGTGTCTTGTATGATTTGATTTTAATAATGTAATGTGGGCGATAATGGCACTTTTTTTAGAGCATACGGAAATGCATCTTTACATTTTTTTTTTAATTTTTTTTTACTTAATAGAAACTTTTTTATATTTTTATTCAACAATCATTTAATTTCATTTCACAAAATCAGACAATAAAATATTTATCACGCAATTACATACAATGACTCCAAAAATATCACCA